>CM044401.1:0-282500 GCA_024322285.1 Musa beccarii | reverse complement strand
AGAAGGAAAATAAAAAGAAAAAAAAAACTCAAGTATATCGAGACATATATACAAGTCCTTGATATAATTTTAGAGGTTCCGAGTTGCTTAGTCGGTAAAGATTTTGATAATATATTGTAAACTCTTCGCATCACATATCCTTCACTTACTCTTTGCAAATAAAAAAAAAGTTCTTGGTATAAATCGCATGTAAAGAAAAAAAGAAAACAAAGGAAAAAAGAAAGAAAGATAGAAACAAAGAAAAACATGAAAGTGAAAGCCTAATTCTAGATATTGTGATGATCATATACTTACATGATTAATCTATATAATTTTGTTAATTTCTATAAAAAATGGGCAAAGAAAAGTATAAACTATCTGCTCAAAGAAAGACTGATCTTGGGAATTTTATTTAGCAAAAGGAATGGCATCCTTTCGTTTTCAAAAGGAACATAAATCTTTAAAGATGAGAGGAAATAACAGAAAGATTCAAGAAAAGAAAAGAGAGGTGCTCCTCTTCATCTTGAAGTCATTCCAGTAGTTGATTAGAATTGAACACTAATTCTTCCATCTCAAAAAACTGTAAGTCATATATGACATTAAAAAAATCTAAAGACCAAAATTCATAGCTATAATTTAGTCATATTTTATGTCATTGCGATACCAAAACTAAATACATGGTATAAAAGCATCCATGTGAAAGTATATATGATCCAGACTGTTTTATTTAGTTAGTGATCCAAATAATGGATTTTGTCTAAGCATAGCTTGATGATATGTATAGGTGGGATTGTTATCGAACTCTTAGCCTCTTGCACCACGAATTCAATCGGAGATTCATGAATGATCCTTTCTAATTAGTCCAGTTTATGTTATGACTCCCTAGGGTTAAAGTAGAATCTCGCAGCGATATATATATATATATATATATATATATATATATATATATATATATATATATATATATATATATATATATATATATATCTCGACTGCATGTGTCCTGAGCTGCATCAAGGGAGATCGATGCTTCTCAGCTTTGATTTGGTTGAGCGGTGAAGCAACTCCTCCTTGTACCTGCTCAGTAGCCTCCAGGTGATCCATCCAGTCGTGCACCATGAACTGTATCCATGAAGCTGCAATCAGGTTGAACTGTTTGCCGGTGTCTTTGTACGTCCTCCGAGCTAGAAGTTTGGTGGCCACGACCGCTGGATCGGGGCTCATGAGCTGCACAGACACATCCACATCAATCTCACCACGGCAGGTTTTTGGCACCAAGTCTAAGGAATCATCAGGAAACACTCACAGGGTTATTCTGTTCCATGGGTGGCATGTTCCTCCCGAAGAAGGTGTTCTCGCTCCCAGCCTGACTGTTCTCCGGGTCATTGAACTCCCCGTCGTCGGTTCTGTAGGCGTAGTCGTCGGGGTTGAACGGCGTCGTATCGGACTTTCCCACGCTGAGGAGGCTGTACTTCTCATGCAGAGTTCGACGTTGCTGCAGGTACGTCAACCCTAGGAACACCGGCAACTTATGCCACAGATTCAGCCTGTCCAAGGCATGAACGTACTGCAAGACAAGAAGAAGAGGAACGGTCTCTCTCGATGAGCACAAGATTAGCTAGAGATGGAGTTTCACGGGTGTCGGTCGATCGTTACCAGGAAGCCAAGCTTGTCGCCAAATGGCATCGTTTCAAAGACATCATGGAAGGCTGGGTGAATCAAGGGATGCAAGAGAGGAAGACACATGACTGGTTCTGCTGAAGCATAAAGATTGGAATGAACCGGGGCATCATTTATTGATGTGCAGAGGATGATAGATTGCAGGTTGGAACACGTGATCTTGAATTGTCTCCTTTCGAAGTTGGACCGCCGGACAGACACGACTCGACTGGACGACGTCAACGACAGCTGCTGTCAGAAGGAAAAGATGGGAGACGTGACGAACGTGCAGTCTACTCAGCACCGACTTGGCAATATGTGCGGAAGCCTTAGCAATTTGTTCGTCCAAGTACATGCATATCCACTTGCTTTAGAAAAGCTAGTCTACATCTTGGATTGCCTTCCATTATAATACATAAAGATGGTGAATCCAGATTATTAAATAGATATCTGATTTGCGAAAGCAAATTCAACCTTGAGGATCCGAGTTACCAATCTCACACCTTCAAGAAACCAACACCCTTGGCCTACCTGTTCATGCAAGCACAGAACAAGTGGTGGGTGGAACTTATCTTATCCTCCTGTCCTCGAATCTCCCAAGTCTATAGAAGCACAAGTTCATCTTCTAAATTGTAGCCCACATTCCCATCTCTTCTTCATGATTTTGGAAAATTATTTATCCTGCGATTAAGTTGGATACGGGGAAGAAGTCCTCCTACGTTCTAAAGGTATCATCGTATGTGGAATACGTCCCATAGACTAATAGCCGTTTACTTATTATTCTCAGCTGCATGCATGGCTTGCTTTGATGACATTGTTTAACGTTGCATTCAGACCTCGACATCATCAGTTCTTGGTTCTTGCTTGCACCAATTTGTGGATCTCTTGCATTCAAAGCATGTGCCAAACTCCCTGTGGCCCCTCCTCAATTAAGAGCATGTGTTGGAACACGTACTTAGTTGTCGCAAAGCGACGGCGACTTGGACGCATTCCATAGATATCTAGAAAAACCGGGAATAAACACCCTTTGGGCAGCTGCATGTGATATGATCGACATAGACTACATTTTCGTCGTTAGCCAAAGAAAAAGCTATGAAAATATAATTTAGCACCAAGAAGAGGTCGAGCACAATATATATATATATATATATATATATATATATATATATATATATATTAAAATTCCTAGTATTGGCCTTCTTTTGGGTTGCATCAAGAGCAGTGATTGACAGTCCAAAAATATGGTTGGATCAAGATTAGTGATTGATCATATGGTTTAGGAATTTTATTCTTCTGAAAGGATTCTTTTTTGAAGTGTGCATCATGAAAATAAAAATATACCTATTTTTCCTGTCATACAACTTATTGAGTCATCAAAATAAAAATAGATTTCGGTCATCAAATTTCATTAATTCATCAAAGCCTATAAGAAAACAACACGTCACAAATTTCGGTTCTTATATTCTTTTTAATATATTTATACTACAAGAATAAGTTTACCTTTTTATATGCAGATATAATTTATTTTTAAATACTTTTTATGTCAAACATGTGATATGATCTTCTAACCCACTTGTTCGGCTTGTAAACCAATGGCTCCCCGTCTCAATCTAATAACTATAGTTTATTGAAGTCTTTTGGTGCAAATAAATTAATATATTTGTTGGCTTTTTTTTTTTTTCCCGATGAATCGAGGCAGCCAATGTATCGTTCCTTGTTATCTCTCTCCCTCTCCGTTGAAAATTAAATTAAAATTTACATTTAGATGAGGAGATGATCTGATAGTAAAATTAGATTTCCTATCAAAGTTAGGGTTTGATCTTTATATATGAGAGATTAAGAAGAATTAAGACATCAAGAGGTTGTGAGTGTTTTTGCTTCTCCATAATCATTTCACACCTTATAAGTATTTCAATAAATGTTATAATTATTAGAAAAATAGCTCTCCTACAATATGCCTGTGTATCTAACTTAAAATACATGAATTTGAGAAAAATAATAGACATTTATTTCTATAATCATTAGCTAATATTTTCTCTGCTACCACTTTTATTGCTATCATTGTTATCATTAACAAACATATTTATTTCTATAATCATTAACTAATATTTTTCCAGCTATCACTTTTATTGCTATCATCATTATTATCATCATAAATGCTTTTTTACAAATAATAAGTGATGGAAGTGGGATATGAGCCTAGGACCTTTTGGTATAAGATATTAAAGAAGTATTTACCAGCTAAGTTAAGGTAGCATCTTCAAAATATTACAAAAACTATTTGCATCACAAATATTAGTTGCACTATTAGCATCACAATTATTAGTTGCACTATTAGCATCACAATTATTAGTTGTATTATTAGCATCTCAATTATTGTTGTCACCTTGTACTATTTTATTATCGTTAGTAGGAACACTACTACTATTTTATTCGTAATCACCCCATCGACACTATTGATCTTAATCATCATCATCTTCGATTGTACTGTTTATCGCACTCATCAATCATTCTTTTGGGTACCGTGGAGCCGGACTGATAACTAAACCATGTTAAGAGAGTGAATTGTTTGTCGATGAATGATTGCCTCTCTCTTGGTGTTAAAATTGGCTAAGAGTTGGTCCAACTTCTTCTTGATAATAGAAAAATAAAAAGGTGGCCAAATTAACTTGATAGACTTTGTTAGGCTTCAAATCACATTGAAGCATAATTCAAACGATTCAAACATGTTAAGACTTTTGAGACTTGAACATTTATCATTCGATGTTGAGATGCAACCAACTCTATACTTCAACTAACTTGATTCAATCATGTTAACCTAGTTTGATTCATCTAACTTGATTCAACTAACAATGCCATTGAAGAACACAAATGGTATATAAATAATTAATAAAAGTTGGGATCATTTTGTTATATGTAGAGAAGAGAAGACATTGAAATCAAAAGAAAAACAATCTAGAGATCGATAAAAAAAAAACTAAAAAGTGGGTATAAGATTTACCTAATTCAGCACTCCTTACTTAAGGTTCACTATGTCAACCTGTGCTGCCCGATATAAGTGGTACATATCGGTATATGGATCATTCTTTATCTGACGATACTATTATATAATCATGTATTGGACAATATGTGGTCTGTACCGAGCGCTTACGATCGAAATCCGATCGTTACTAATCAAGGGTTGAGATTATCCTATTTCAAATGATCAAATTGATCGTTTGAACTATAGGAAAAGTATTTAAACCTTTTTTTCTCTTTTTTAAAAAACTCATTTCACTATCTCAAACTGTTTTTCACTCTCTCTCTCTCTCTCATTCTTATATTTTATTCTTTTAAACTTAATAAAATTATGATTTATGAATTGGATCAAATTTGAGAGACTAATTTAGGAAGATTAAGAGGAAAAATCAGTAATGATCGAAATTTGATCATTACATATCAAGTGCTGAGATTTTTTTATTTCGAACAATCGATCGTTTAAACCATAAGAAAATATTTTAAAACTATTTTTTTGCCACTCTTTCATCTCATTTCATTGTCTTAAGCTCTTTATCACTCACATTTCTCTCTCATTCTTATATTTTTACTCTTTCAAACTTAACAAAATTATAATTTATAGATTGGATCAAATTTGAAAGGTATATTTGAAAAGATTAAGAGGAATAATACTTTAATCAAGAGGAACTAAAAACATCCAATCATCACAATCATTCGCCTAGTGTACAAAAACAAAAAAGAAGATAATAATATAAGCTGTACTATTAGAAAGAATCCAATGTATATTCACAATCGTATTCAATAACATGATCATTGATGTGAACAGTAATGTCTTGACCAGGCCACCACCTGCTACTTCACTTTTGGCCAAAAATGAGATATTAAACTAAAACAGTTAAAACGTGACAAAAACTTCAGTCGCTGGATATGCATGTAAGCAAAATGAGTATGACGCTAAAAAAAAAGAACAAATTTCTCTATGGTACAGTCATAACCTTATCATAAATAAGCATAAGTAGAGCTCATGGTTCAATTTGGCAGAATAAGATTTGCTTAATCTGATGGTAGAAGATTGCCTACTGTCTAAGGAAAAAAGGAAGAAAACACAGAAACAAGAGTTGGATATATTGACGAAGAAAAAAAGATGTAGAAACAACTTCAAACAAGAAACCAGGAAGAAAAACTTTGTTCTAAATGTGTAAGCTAAACTACCAGCTAGATGTCAACTGGAAACTGCCGACAAGCATAGTTATTTTCAGATCAAGATCGCATTACCCATCCTTCGCTAAGTCCTCCAAGAAGTCGAGCTCCATCGTCTCTGAGAACACAACAACACATGCAACCCAGTGATGGTGCAGAAGGCTCTCCAATGTTGAAATATCATCATCCAAGCTAGATGTCATTTGAACTGTACATTGAGCTTTTGATGCATGTGTTCCCGAATTTAGTTCAGAGATTTTTATATTGATCAGAGCATTTTTTAGATTGACAATTATTGCCCTCTTTATATTTAAATCTTAATCTACAGTATTCTGAACATTGGTACGATTTCTCTCTCCTTCGATTCCTTTGCTAAATCTTCTGATGCATTGCTGCTGGATCCTTATTTTGGGACATATAGTAAAAGAAACAAAAATGGGCTTTCGATTTCTTCTCAGTTTGTTTAAAGGCCAGCAAAAAGGCCGGCCGGCCCACTGGAACAATAGGCGAAGGGATAAGAAACGGAGCACCACACCCACACCTCGGGATCGTCATCGTCATCGACCGAAGAGCGGAGCTGAGGTAGAGAATAAACAAAGAAAGAAGAAGAAGACAAATGGAGGGTGCCGCGCAGATCGCTCTTCCTGTTCTGGGAATAGCAGCTGCTGCTGCTCTAACCTTCTACGCCGTCAGCTTCGTGGAGATGCGGGAGGTGCGCGCTGGAGCTAGCCTCAGCCATCTCTTCAGCCTGCTTCCTTCCTACCTTTCGTGTTTTCCTGGCAGTAAATGTCTCCATGTTGATTGTCGGCAGAAATCTTTCAGAGAGTTGGAGGACTCGGAGGAGAAAGAAAGCGTGGGCGGGTTCAGATCGTCCGCCAGCTCCAGGGAGCGGAGGGCTCGAAGAAAAGCCGAGAAAGAAGCCAGGAAATGACCATCGATCCATCGATCGATCAATCGTCGTCAGCTGGTTCTTTGATGTTAGCTAGCCTACTACTCCTCGGCCTCTTTCGTCGTCTGCTGCTTGTGTATCCACCTTGATCTATGCTTGATGTAGTAGATTAATTCTCTCTGAAGTTGTTTTCTTGCAAATGAATTGGGAGAAACTTAAGGCAGGCCGTGGATTCGAACTATCATACTAGCGAAATGGGATGAGGAAGATACCGGGCAATACTTTCCAGTCTCTCAAAATTCTACAGAAACTATATTCTTATCGATGTGGTTTATGGAGATGATACATCGACGACGTAGGAGCGCTGACGTGTCAGTGATATGACGAATTCGTTAGTATTTGAGTAACACAAAAAAATCCTCCTCCCTCGATACCTGCTAATATGTCATTTTTCACTCGTTGTTGTTGATCAAACCCGATCCAATCGGAACGGGTCAGACTGATGTGCCACGGATCCGATGTAAAATTAGCATCCTGACGATGAGACCTATTGCGAAGCGGGTTGACATCAAGAAGCGGATTTAAATCCTGGAGTCCGGGTGGAGGGGGGGCGACGAAACCGAGGGCTAAGTGTACAATCCAGCTTACGAGAGGGTTCGAAACGGAACAGTCGATTCCTTTCTTTTGGGGCAAAAGCGGCCTTTTCCCCGGCGGCGGTCCGCGTCCCTACGGCTGCATCCCCGGGTGCCGCAGAGGAGCGAGCCACCGATGTCCGACCGAACCAAGCCAAGAAAACCCAAGCCTTCCTCCTTATCCCCACCTCTTTCCCCTACCATAGCCCTAACCCTAAAGATGGCCCGCCGGTCCCTCCTCAAGCCCACCCTCGCCACCGCCTTTCTCTCTCTCCTCTTCCTCTACGCCCTCTTCCACACCCTTCTGACTCCCTCCCCCTCCCCCTCCCCCTCCTCCGCCTCCGCCGCCGCCGCCATCGACCTTTCTCCTTCTCCTCCTTCGGCTCCCAAGATTTACCTCTACGACCTCCCCTCCAAGTTCACCTACGGCGTCGTCCGTAGCTACCTCCGCGCCCGCGGTTCCCCGGTTCCCGCCAAGGACGCCGACATCCGCTATCCTGGTCACCAGCACTCCGCCGAGTGGTGGCTCCTATCCGATCTCGCCCGTCCCTCCACTGCCCGGTCCCCTAACTCACCCCTCCAGCTCACCCTCGACCCCGACGAAGCAGACCTCTTCTACGTGCCCTTCTTCTCCTCACTCAGCCTTGTCGTCAACCCGATCCGTCCCGGCGGCACTGACATAGCGGGCGGCGGCGGCGGCGGCTCTACGGCGTACAGCGACGAGGGGATGCAAGAGGAGCTGGTCGAGTGGCTCGAAGGGCAGGAGTACTGGAGGCGGAGCAGGGGGAGGGATCATGTGATCGTGTGCCAGGATCCGAATGCGCTCTACAGGGTGATAGATCGGGTGAGGAATGCGGTGCTCCTGGTGTCGGACTTCGGGAGGCTCAGGGCCGATCAGGCATCGCTTATTAAAGATGTTATATTGCCGTATTCTCACCGTATCAACTCCTACAAGGGGGACGTTGGGGTAGAAGGCCGGCACTCGCTTCTCTTTTTCATGGGCAACCGGTACCGGAAGGAGGTATAACTCTTTCTTTACTTGCTGCTTCTTTCTTTCTTTCCTTCAGTGGAATTTTGGTCACCGTGCCCAACGATCATTCTTGTTTGAAGGGAACTCATATCTGGATTTAAGTAGACTAGCTAATAAGTGGCAGGTTTTGCTTGCATAGATGGTACTACTCATAACTCGTACCACACTTCTAATGTTGGAAAGAGGGATTTTATTGGTTAAAATAGATGATCCAGAATCTCAAACGTCCCAAGCGTTGTGGATTTTCTAGATTTTGTTTTTTGAAAAATTTGGAAGGTTTTTCTTCAAGATGTCGCATGAATGATGGTCTAAACAAAAAAAATGTCAACAAAAACATTCCATATTTTGGTTCTTGAAATTTCGTTTAAATACAAAAATCTCAAAAAAAAAAAAGTTTAATGCTGAAAGGGCACTAGTGTTTATATCATTGCTTGCTGATATATGAAATGACTGTTTACAGATACATGTTTTCTACAACATATATATTCCTTTCAAATGCTTAACCAATTGACTTCTCTAACTAGTTAGTCAAGTGCACTCATTTCTAAATCACAATTAAAGCTCCATGTTAATGATCATTATGACTTGTTCTACTTCAAAAATTAGATTGGTACTTTGTCCCTCTCCGGACCACTGTAGTGGTTGGAGCCTTGTCCACCGAACACCCTATTTTTTCTTAATGATTGTTGTGATCACCTTTGTATTTGTGTGTAGATTTTTATTGGTGACCATGAACAAATTTGTTCAGTGAATTAATTGTGTTTTTATCAGTAAAAGTAGATGATTCAAAGTGATACGTCCTTCTCCCATATCCTTCTTTGTATGAGATGAGGTGGACACAAAATTGATGACTTATAATCTTATCTATGGATTTTTAAGTGCTGCTTTAGACATTACAGCATAAGAAGCATGACTGTTTTTAATATTTTCGTTTCTGGCAGTATCCTCAATCTGCATGTTTGTCTTCAACTATCTGCCTTGTGATAATATAAATATAATGTTAAATTGCATGGAAACAACTATCTGCCTTGTGATAATATAAATATAATGTTAATTTTCACTATTAAAAATTATTATATTTGTTTGTTCATTTATATTAATGGTCTCTTTATTCATATACCATCATGTATTCTTTCTTTTAATCTAGGCCTATTAAGGGTAGCGCCATCTGTAAGCATTAGGTAAGGATGTCGTTTCCACTGCATGTAAGAATTTATTCTTTCTTTTGCTATAATGAACATGCCTTATTCTCCTTAATAGGGTGGAAAAGTACGCGACACTCTTTTCCAAATACTTGAAGATGAGAAGGATGTTGTCATAAAACATGGAACACAGTCCAGGGAAAGTAGACGCATGGCAACACATGGAATGCACTCATCTAAGTTCTGCTTACATCCTGCAGGAGATACCCCTTCAGCTTGCAGGTTATTTGATGCAATTGTTAGTTTATGCATCCCGGTGATAGTAAGTGACTACATCGAGTTACCTTTTGAAGATGCTATAAACTACAAGAAGATTGCGATATTTGTAGATACTATTAGTGCAGTGAAGCCAGGATACCTAGTTTCAAAGATCAGGAAAGTCAGCAATGAGAGGATTTTGCAATACCAGCAAGAACTTAAAATGGTAGGGATTATTGTTCTGATTCCAAAGTTCATCAGTTTATGCAATTATATTTTGTTGTAAAGATAATTATAGGTAGAACTCCATTTACAGCTGTTGGTTTATTGAAAACACTGGAATTCACAATGATTCAAATTTGTCATTTTAGTATATATTTTACCAAGATAGACACCATATTAGATAAGTTGATGTAGAACTTTTGCTTGTGTTTCAGTTGACATGGTATTCTTGCCTCTTCGATTTCACAATTAAGGCAGTTAGACTTCATTTAAGCTTAAGATTTCATGCAAGAACTCCATATCCTGTTGTTCTTTTCTTGTGTGCATAAATGTGAGGTCTTGAACTATTATTTACTTTTCATGATCAACATAAGATGGGGGTACATTTGGTGCTAATCCACCTAAAGATAGGTAGAAACATGTACTTTTTAGGTTTTTCGATCATGATCATGACAGGATTGAACCTTGGGAGTTCTGTTCCCTCTCAAATCCTAGCTTAGGATCATCCTTTTTTTTATTTAGAATTCCTACATGAGATGGCCAGCTTAATGGGAGGGCCTTGTGATCATGAACTTGATCACTTGACCTTATGGTTCGCCGGGACAAATTATTTTTACTTGAGGTTAAATCTTCTTCTCCCAGCCTTGGAGCAAACGTTGTTTTGACAAAAATGCTTTCTTTATAGGAAATCTTTGGCAATAAAAAAGAACTGTCATTTGGCCATGCATGAGCAAGGTAAGAAAGCATTTATATTAGTGATACTGATGGAGAACCAACTAGTTTTATAAAGGACTTCAGAAATGTTTATTCTAGATAAAGAAATAAAAAAAAGTCTTCAATTAGTTGGCCTAGAAATTTTAAGAGCTTTGTTGAAAATTGAAAAGTCTTTTGGTTTTTCTAGGTTCTAACCTAGGGACTCATTTTGTATTAACTGCACTCTTGTATTAAGTGCAATCATTTACTATTTAGGTATCCTAGAAGTCATATTTTGGATTTCTAAAATGCATACAAGTTTCGAGATTACTCTTGGGGATCATTACTTTCACTGATTGCATCAAGGCTCGTAAACTCCTAAATCCCTAGGAATCATTACTCCTGTCAATGGATAAATTTCTTCAGATTTGAATGAAAAAAAAAACATTTTCTCCCTTTTAGTCTCTTGTTCTCCTCTCTTATCTCGCACTTCTTTTTCTTTCTCTTCCTCTCTCTTTTTCTCTACTTCCCTACTCTGTTTTACATCAAATATTGACTCAAATGCTTTGTAGATTTATAATGCTTTTGCATTAGATGCATGTATTTGAAAGTCAAAAGTAAATTGATTGATGGTTCATCAATTAGTTGTTTTTCTCTTGTAGCCGGAGATACTTTCCACTCAAATTTTCTACAGGTTCATTTAGTTGCAGGGTAAATATTCCACGGAGAACTATTTTTACCACATTTTATTTTGTAGGAAATCATAGAATCCAGAAAACTCACTTTAATCTGTTGAAGTTTCTTGGTCATCATCTAAATGCTCTAAACTGGTCATCCAGCAAAGCTTATATAAGGATTTTCCTTTTAACACAAAATTGTGATGATAGTTTATCCAGTTATATTCTAAAGGAGGTTGCTAAACTGTTATATGGTTAAGTGGTCTATAGAAGTGTATGTAGAATCTAAAATCTATGAATATCTATTTTTAATTTAACAATATCCCTCTCTGCTAGTCGTGGTGGATGTCACATTAGTTGCTAAACTGTATTCTATTGACTGTTTTTCTGTTCACTTCTTATTAAGTTATGCAGTCTTGTATTCTTGGGTATATGCCATTATTGGTCTAGCTTGAAATAATTATTTGCTGCTGAAGATGACAAAAACTACAATAATATCTGCTTATGATTGGCTATGTGAATCTATTTTGCCATGTTTTTGTAAAGTATGTGTGTCTGAATGGTTAAGGTTTGTTATATTCTAAATCACCATTATACATTAAAACTTTGGTCTTTTCCTCTCCTCCGAAGTCTCTAATGTGGACTAATTCAGTTGCTTCTTTTGTGCACTGTAAAGTTCTCATCTTACATGACTGCCCTATGTATCATTAAATTTTTTGCTACACCTTAGTTATCACATACAAAATTGTATCTCATAGGAAATTTCTTGCAAAACTATCTTACCAACATGATGTTGTACATCAGTATTGTCAACCAGAGTGACATAGAAAGGATGACTACTACAGTAATGGTCTTATAAAACTTTGTTTTGAACTAGAGGGACATAATTTGATTGCACTACACATGTGATGTCCTGTATGGTCTCTACTCTTTCTAGGTAGTTGAGATGAGATGGTATTTTGATGGCTAGTTGTACGAAGTGTTATAAGATCAGTAAGTTCTATTTCAGAAATAGACCTTGTTAAATTTATCTATGAGGTTGAAGAAGTTTTCTTTTTCGTTGGTTTTGTTGGGATATGGTTGAGGTTGGACTTTCTGGGTGACCAGATGTAAATTTGGACCAGTGCTTTAAAATGCAAAAAAATAATGTAAGTATATTTTGATGTAGCTTGATCCAGCCCCTCTGATACTAAAGAATAACAGTACTTCATTAAAATAGTATCTCGCCCATGCCATTTCTGATCCTTTCATACTTCATATATAAATCTTTTTCAAACACAAATTGAAGAAAAATATCTTATCATGTGAATGCTTCCATAACAAAAAGGTTAGTGCTGAAAAGGATTTCATGGGAAGAAAACCATCTTATCTGGTCCTAGATGCAGTGGCAATAATGCAAAAAACATTCATGAACCATTTCAAATGGCGAGGATGAAGAAGTTGGTCTGAGTCTTGGCTCAGATTTTTGACTTGGAATGCAGAAATATATTCAGATAAGGAAATTTAATTCATGGATGTAATTATCAAAGGATAATTACATAATACAACTACAAGGAACAAAATAATACAAAAAGGAACGAAATAGGAAGGAGAAACAATAACATGGGAATGGAATTACATGTTTGACATCCCATAAAGATTAAAGCTATTAGGACAGGATTAGATGCTGATCTATTGAGTTATGGAATTGCGATAAAAGGTTTAAGATGTGGAAATTTACTCTTCTATGTATATACCAAATGCACAGGCAAAGGGTACACGCAGCATTGCATTTACTATTTGGATACTAAAAACAAACATGAAGCTATGGGAGGATAAAAAGACAATTAATGTGTGGCACCAGTCTTCTCAAAACTAAAATGGTTTCATTGCTAGAAATATCAATGATGACCAAGCTAAGACAAGTGCTGAAACATATTTGAAGAAAGGATCATAAACAACTTAATTTTGTTTTAATATAATATTACTCTTGGTTTTTGAATATGATAGGTGTTTTGAAAATAATGAGCATTATCTTTGTATGTGATCAGGAAAATTCACAAAAATGTCTTTCTAGAACTCATAATCAATGCTCTTTGTCACAGCTTACAAAGTAAAACTGTCTTTTTTTACCATATTATTCGTGAGGTAGCCCATTTACAATTTTTACCATATCATTCGTGAGCTAGCTTTTTGTATTTGTTTTAAAGCACCTTCTGGTTGGCTCTTCCATTCTTAATTACACTGAATTTGTCTAGTGAGATTGGTTCAGTATACAGATCATTTAATGATATACATATTGATCCGTATCCAGTCCCATATCCTATTGTATTTTTTGTTCAGTAAGGCAAGGATTTGCTTTTTTGTGATGTGTAAGCTGCAGCCTGTTTCTTTCACATAAATTGAAACATCAGGACGCATAATTCTCCCATTGAATTCCCCTTTAATGAAAACTTATTAGCCTTCTTTTACACTCTTATTAGAATCCTTAGGAGAGCTAATCTGTTGCTAGATTAGAGGAGATTTAGTTAAACATTTCACTTTATTTCCTTTGGCAGTTCAAATATTGAAAAAATTCAACACATTTCAAGTAGGATTTTCAATAACGATTATCCTGATGTTTATAAAAAAAGAGAGGCATAGTTTTTCTAGGTGAAAATTCAACTGTTTATAATAAAAAAGGGTGTACTTATTTGCAAGTAATGAAAATCCAACACAGTGCACTTCCACCAATGTGAGCTTTGGGGAGGTCAATGACATTAAATATAGAGAGCTTGCTTCTTATAAAACAGTCCATAAAGTCTTTAATAAAATATTTACTTATGAAATAGATCTTAGGCATCAGTTTTCCATAAAATCCTCACTATCATGTCCCATGATTTTGAAGTTGTAATTGATGATCATACCTCATAATCTTTCTTAAGTAGAGATTGCTTTTGTCATCTTGTTCAGAACGAAACACTATTATGCATTTAATGGTGATACTTGTGAGTTGTTAAACATCCCTTGTGCATTAGAGTAGGCCAGGTCTACAATGGCATCAGTCATTATAAAACAATTAGATTAACATAAAAAAGTAAAGGTTGAAATAGGATTGAATAATTGTAGAAGTCAACTGTGCTATATTTACTTTTGAGGTAGTCTATTTGTTTCAGCTTTAATCACCAGACATTGTTTTTCTTCAGGTGAAACGGTACTTTGAATATGAAGTTCCAAATGGAACTGTAGCTGAGATATGGCGTCAAGTTTCTTCAAAAGTTCCTCTAATAAAGCTGATGATCAACCGCGACAAACGACTTGTCCAGAGAGGCCGAGATGATCCCGACTGTTCTTGTATATGTTCCAAACAGAATGGGACTATCAGTATCAGAAAATGAGTCCAGAAGATGAGAAGGCTCAACACCTCAAAGCATGTCAAGAGATTATTTCAGATGCGAAGACAAAATATCAGATTGATACCAAGTGACTGTAAGTGTGTCTGACTGCTTTCATTCAGGGAGAAATATGGTTTTTTTGTTGTTAAAGTTAATTCTTTCATTATTTGTGCCTCGTAATACGTCGAAGCATTTCCCTTTATTTCCAGTATGAGTCGATGAACGGTCTGCAAGTATGTAGAACCAAAGTTTCCTTCTAGGCCCTCTTGGAAATAACATGTTCTCCTGCAGTTTTATACTTTTCCTTGACCTGATGTGTGTATATAAATGTGTAGATCAGTTCGTCTCGGCCAAGTTTTTGTTCATTGGATGAATTGAAATGGAACTCACTCCTCTTTCGGCTCGGAAACTGGTAGTGCTTCTCGTGTTTGATCCATCTTACCTTTGTTCGTAGCAGCTAAGATTGTCTATTTACTCAAAAATCACAAGATGCAAATTCTAGGTATTCCCGAGTTGTCATATATAAGTATCATATGCTGGCATTTTCAAGTAGGAATTGTACACAGCACATTATTAGACCTTAGAAAATGATCTTAACAGAAGCAAATAAGGATATAAATTATTGATAAATGATTGAATTTCAAATTCAATATGTGATCCCTAATCAATTTATGATTAAGGATCAATTATTTTAATTCAGTTACATAATTTATGACAGATTCTATATCCCTTGTTTAAGGTGTCAAAATCTTTGTTCATCTAAGATGGTTAAGTAAGTCCATCTTTGATTAAATTAAGCTTGACTTTAACGATCTTCCCTAAGCTTAATTTTTCTTTCATCTATCTGTTTTAAACTTAGTAAATAATTAAGCTCTAAATAGTTTAACGAATATATCGAGTACTTGATTTTGAGTTTTGATATAAATGCGTTCAACTTCATTTGTGCGTCTGCAATAAAATAAAATTTCAAGTCAACGTGCTTTCTCGTTTCATGGTGCACCAGGTTTACTGTAAATTCCTTTCCAACTACAATTCCCATCAGTTTTGGAGTTTTGGTAAATCCGTACGATTGAGCTATGAATAGATTCGAGTCTCCAAGGTGACACCGCAGCCAATCGATTGAAGAACGATGAGGAGAGGTTTCCCGTGCTCCCTTCTTTGCCTCTTATCCTTCGTGGCAGCTGCTGGTGCTGCTCTGGGAAGTGCAGGAGGTGCGTCGAGGCAGGGAGACGCCCTTAACGAGCTCATCTTCGATGTGACCAGGTTGCGAAGGGAAGCAGTCGATGTTGCTTCTATGTTTCTCGACGATCTGACCTCGAGAGAACATGACAACGATGGGTTGAAGGAGAAGGACAAGATCGTGAAGCTGCCCGGCTAGCCTCGAGGAGTAGACTTCGATCGGGATGCAGGTTATGTCACCGTCGACGCCCGAAGCGGACGAGCCCTGTTCTATTACTTCGCTGAGGCAGTCGGCCGTGACAGCAGTTCCAAGCCTCTACTTCTCTGGTTCAATGGATGATAAGTTCTAAAGTTCATGCAAGAACTTAAAAACAAAACACTCACCGGTGTTGAAGAATTGTTATACTTCCGAATTGTCTGCCTTACACTAAGAGTCAACCTCATTTATATAGTATGAGGATAGTACAAAGAGAATGAATGCATTAAATAACATTTATATTCCTAATTCATGAATTTTGATAAACATAGCTGAATGAACTTTTATTCTTCAAGTTGAGGTCTTCAAATTTGTCCTTCTCTCTTTATGATCACGTTGGCCATTTTAGAATCTTCTTGCAATCATAGAATGTTGATTGAGTCTTGACTAGCTTGATCTGGTTCATATCATTCCCCTTTTCCTGAAAAGGATTCGTCCTCGAATCATAGCCTCCATCACCTTGTTTGTACTTGATGATGTATGGAAAAGATTCAATAAACTCCACCCATTTTGCATGCCTACGACTTAGCTTTAAGATTTCCTTGGTCTCTTCGGGGTTACATCTATATGCTGGCCTATTTGGTATGCTTGCACTTGGAATGAAATCAATTTGATGCTCAATTCCTCTAATTGGTGGCAAGCCATTGGGAACTTCTTCGGAAAGATGTCTCATTTTCCTGCAAAAGATCAACAATAACACTAGGCAAACTTTTGTCAATTTTGTTAGAAGAAATCAAAATGACCTTGTACATAAGTACAAGTAAGGGTTGCCTCATGGTTAAGGCCTCTTTTACATCACTCATTTTGGCATAAATACTCATTTTTCTTTCACTCAAGCCTTCCTTGTTTTCTCTCCCCTTGTGTTTCCCAATACTCTTATTTTTATCACTCATCTCATCTTTTTCTTTTTTCTCTCTTTCTTGCTCCCTCCCAAAAGTTTTGGTTAATGAAGACTCAAGCTCCTCATATTATTGTCTTATGCGCATCTGGTCTTCAAGAATTGTCTTCGGAGGCAACGGTCCAAGATGATATTTTTGTCCATCCATGATCAAGGAATAACGATTCTTGAACCCATCATGTGTTACCCTACGATCATATTGCCATGGTCTCCCCAACAACATGTGACTAGCATACATAGGTACCACATCACACCAAACTTCATCCTTATATCTACCAATTGAAAAATGAACTAACACTTGCTGATTTACCTTTACTACACCACTATCATTCAACCATTGCAACTTGTAAGGTTTGGGATGTTTGATAGTAGGCAATTTCAATTTCTCCACGAGCAAGGTACTTGCCATATTGGTACAACTTCCGCTATCAACAATCACATTGCACAACTTGTTAGCAATCAAACAATGAGTATGAAACAGATTTTCACGTTGATCACCATGTTCATCATTTTTACTTTGTAAACTAAGTATGCGTTGAATAACCAAAATTTCACCTTTAGCATACTCTACGTCACTAGTATCCTCTGGAATGTCATCATTATCCTCTCTTTCACTTTCAGATTCTATATTCCCATCTCTTATAATCATAACTCTCTTATTAGGACATTCACGTGCTATATGTCCATGGCCAAGGCACTTAAAACACTTAATACCTCTACTTTGATTATGTTGATTCTCACTTTTACCCTTGCTGCCTAATTCATTTTTGCCTTTAATTCCATCAATTTTAGGCTTAACAATGGGTATATCATCCTTTTTACTCCAATTCGGTTTCCAAGAAGAAGAAAAACCCGAATAAGGTTTTGAATCATACCTTGTGCCTTTTCTTTTGAGTTGTCTCTCAATCTTCATGGCCATATTCACCATATCCTCAATCTCCACATAATGCTGCAATTCCACAAGATCAGCAATGTTCTTGTTTAATCCACTCAGGAAACGAGCCATTGTAGCCTCACGGTCTTCCTCCACATTAGCCCTTATCATGGCTATCTCCATCTCCTTGTGATATTCATCAACACTCATGGAACCTTGTGTCAAAGTTTGCAGTCGTTGATGCAAATCCCGATAGTAATGACTTGGGACGAATCTCCTCCTCATGATTTGTTTCATCTCCAACCATGTCTCTACTGGGCCTTTCACCATTTCTACGCTGTCTTTACATAATTGATCCCACCAAATTATAGCATAATCATAAAATTCAACAAAGAAATAATTTTACCTTTTTCTCTTCTGAGTAATTGTGACATTCAAAGATCACTCCACTTTTCGTTCCCACTCCAAATAAGTATCTGGATTATTCTTTCCTTGAAAAGAAGGAATTTTCATTTTGATGCTACCTATGTTTCTGTCCATACCATCAAAACGTTCTCTCCTAGTTTGTCTCCTAGAATTAACATCTTGACCAATTAGAGTGACTTGGTCATCGTCGATGTCATCTCTACCATCATATTCATCATGGATGAAGGCTGGTTGTCTCCTCCGCCGTGGTTCACCTTGCAATCTATTAATTGCATCATCATGCCTTTCTAGATGATCTCTTACATCTCCTATCACTTTGAACATTCGTTCAAATTGTTGTTGCATTGCTTGAAGCAAAATATCATTTGATGAAGAACTCGCTTCTTTATCTTTAGACATGTTTGCAAACCTGAAAAACAAAGTTAGAATAGCCTCACCAACACTCTCTCACGTGTTTTACTCAAGATTTGATTCACTCCACTCGTGTTTTCACACAATGTTTGGCTTTTCTCGATATTGATCTCACCACTCTTGCCTTTTATCTCTCTTGTTTTGTTCTTTGAGTTCTTAGATTAACTAAAAAAAACTTAAACAAACAATTCAGATTGTGGCAATTCAAGGGTATTGAAATTGGACATAAAAGCAAATATAATGTAAGCCAATTTAAAGGAGTGTATGATGCACTTCAATCATAAGCAAAGATTTGAATTCAAGTATTTTTGGAATGAAAAAAAATTCCAAACTCAAACAAGAATTCAAAATAATGAAGAAAGAATTCTGCAATTTGCACGAAGTCCCTGAATTCACAATTTTTTTTAAAATTTCGATCTCTTTCTTTCTTTCCTTTTTTACCTTTGATCTTCTCCTCTCTCTCTTTTTTTTTTGATCTTTGATTTCCTCTCTTTTTTTTTTTTTACTTTTGATTTTCTCTCTCGCGTTTTTTTAACTTTCTATTTCTCTTTCTTTTTTTTGACGATAAAGTGAGGGAAAAAATGAAAAACAAACAAAGATAGCACAAGAAACACAAAGAATAAGAAGAAAGGAAGAATAGCAATTATGGATATCGTGATAAGAGAACAGGAAAAGTTAAAAGATAACAAATAAATGGATAAGCAAACCTCAAACTTGAGCCGTGCTCTGATACCAAATGATGGAAATCATCAACTTAGCAACCATACACCCCGATAGCTAAAGAGCTATGATACATATGGAATGCAAATTGACACCCTCCAACGAATTGAAACAAGGTGGATCGTTCAAGAATGAAGTAAGGAAACTATTCTAATTACCTATCAATAGAAAATTGATAAAATAACTAGAATAGCACTTTGAATTCCTTAAGACGCCACAAACTAACAAGTCCGATAAGTCAAAGGAAAAGCAAAGATTTGGGTTGAACGCCACAAGCGAAAAGCTCTGATAAGTTCTAAAGTTCATGCAAGAACTTAAAAATAAAACACTCACCTGTTGAAGAATTGTTATACTTCCCAATTGTCTGCCTTACACTGAGAGTCAACCTCATTTATATAGTATGAGGATAGTACAAAGAGAATGAATGCATTAAATAACATTTATATTCCTAATTCATGAATTTTGGTAAACATAGCTGAATGGACTTTTATTCTTCAAGTTGAGGTCTTCAAATTTGTCCTTCTCTCTTTATGATCACGTTGGCCATTTTAGAATCTTCTTGCAATCATAGAATGTTGATTGAGTCTTGACTAGCTTGATCTGGTTCATATCAATAGAGGTTAGCGATCGCCAGTTCATCGCTTCATACATGTTCCTCAAGATCATAACGAGACTGTGACCCGGGGCCTGGCTGTTCGTCCTTTGGGTACGGGGCCTGGCTGCTTGGAACGTAGGTATGCAGCAGCGATTGTGAACAGCAGCATCATGGTTTACTGATCGAACGTGATGATGCAGTGGCCAACGTGTTGTTCTGCCAAGTCTGCTGTTGGTAAGTATCTTGGTTACCTGGGTTGTTTGGGTGCTGTCGTTCTAACCCATTCCTTTTGCGGGGCCAATATTATGCCGTGGCGTTAATCGATCGCGTGCACGACGCTGGGCGAGTCATCAACAACCTGAGCGATCGAATCACCGAGCTACGAAGCCAGAACAAGGAGCTTCGGGTCGGTACGACACTCGAAGCCGTGGCAGCTGCTGAGCAACGCGCAGTCGATCTGGTGGCGAAAGTTGTGCGCCTCAAGCCCGAGCTCGAGGAGGCTGCGCGGCAAGAGGGGGAGCTCCAGGTGCAACTAAAGGGGGCCCGGGCCCGAATCCGCTCGATGGAAGCGGAACTGCTCGAGCTCTCCAAGAAACTGGAGGCGGTCCGTGCCGAGGCCCGTACGTCGACCGAGGCACTGGCAGAGGAGGTTTGCCAGAGACCCGAAAAAGACAAGCAGCTGATCAAGGCCTACAAAGGGTCTCAGGGCTTCCAACTCGGGCTGACTCGATCGGGGCAGGTCACCTACGAGTATGGATACCGGATCGCGCTGATCCGGTTCCGAGCGCGGCACCCCGATCTCCACGTCGAGGAGGATCCCTTCGCTTCCTTGCCCGAAGATGACACTGTCAACATGCCCGAGGAGGTTCCTTTTGACGATAGTCTGGACATCCCCGGGAAGTAGGGATCGGTCGGGCGTAGACATGTTTTGTAAGCCACGACCGATCCAACCATGTAATTGAACTTCGGGCTTAAATGAAAATCCTTTGTTAGAACTCGATGTCGTTTTGTTCGATCTGTCTATATAAAAAACTTCTTCAAATTCAGTATGTTCCATGTTCTCGATATAGGGTGGTCGTCCATTGTGGCTAATCAGTAAGCGCCGTCTCGGACGACGCGAACCACCCGATAAGGTCCTTCCCAACTAGGGAGAGCTTGTCGCGTGATCAGGTCGGGTCACTGACTTCAGCTTTGCACAAGATCAGGTCGCCTAACCTGATCGGCCGGGGACACTCCCTTTGGTTGTAGATTTTGGTTACGGCTCTTTTGTAGGTGAGGGCCTTTAAGTGGGCATTGGCCCACCGCTCTTCGAGCAAGTTGAGATCGACTCGTAGTCCTTCTGATGATGCTTCTTCCTCATAACTTTCCACCCGAGGAGTGGGGATAACGACCTCGGGTGGTAAGACGGCCTTGGTACCAAATGCGAGGCTGTAAGGGGATTCTCCCGTGGCGGTTTTGGGTGTGGTTCGTGAAGACCACAAGATGCTTGGGAGCTCGTCCACCCAAGCAGTCCGAGCCTCGGACACTCTCCTTTTAATCCTGTCTAAGATGGCTTGGTTGGTCACTTCTGTCAGGTCGTTCGTTTGGGGATGAGCCATCGAGCTGAACCTTAGCTGTATCCCATAGCTTGCGCAAAATTTCTTGAACCTGGCATTGACGAATTGGGTCCCGTTGTCGGTGATGATGACTCTGGGCAAGCCGAACCGAGTCACTGTGTTCTTCCACGAATTTTTCCACCTGGCACTCCGTAATCATTGCCAGTGGCTCAGCCTCGACCCACTTTGTGAAGTAATCAACCCCAACGATAATATACCTCCGTTGTCCCGACGCCGACGAGAAGGTCCCGAGGAGGTCCATCCCCCATTGCGCAAAAGGCCATGTAGAGTCTACGGGAGTGAGCGGCACTGCGGGTTGCCGGGGTGTCCTAGCGTGCCTTTGGCATGGGCCGCATCGTTGTATGTAGGCCTTCGCGTCAGGGAACATGGTGGGCCAGTATTACCTCAGGCGAAGGGTTTTAAAAGCTAAGGTTCGCCCGCCGATGTGCTCGCCGCAGATTCCCTCGTGGACTTCGGATAGGACCGACAAAGCCTCTTCAGGGTCTAGGCATCGTAGGAGCGGGTGGGTGAATGACCTCCGGTAGAGCCACCCATTCATCTCACAGTAGCAGGCCTGGGTGCGCTATAAGCATCGGGCCGTGGCCTTGTCGACGTGCAAAGTCCCGTTTCACTTAAACAGTAACATCTCTTGTATCCATGTTGTCGATGCGTTGATCGAGGTCACGACTCCGATCATGACGGCACGGAACGAGAGCTCCTCGACCTCGGGACTGATTTCGAGGTCGGGTCTTGAAGCTAATTTCACTAGCGCATCTGCCTGCTCGTTTTGATCCCTTGGGACCTTGGATAGCACGAAGCGAGGAAAGTTAGCGGGTAGCTTCTTTACCGCGGCCAGGTATTTGGACATGTTCGGATCCCGGGCCTCATATCACCCTTTGATGTGTTCGGCTACTAGCTGCGAGTCGATGTGGACGTGAATGTCTTCTGCTTGCATCTCGGCGGCCAACCTAAGTCTAGCCAGGAGTGCCTCATATTCTGCCTCGTTATTCGTGGCTTTAAAGTCGAAGCGGAGGGAACGTTCAAATGTCTGCCCGTCGAGACCTTCCAACACCAATCCTGCACCTGCGCTCCTTGAGTTGGCCGACTCGTCCACACGTAGGGTCCATCTCCCTTTGGGCTACTCCAACTCTTCGTCCTCGGATGGAGTTAGCTCCGAGATGAAGTCGACGACTACTTGAGCTTTAATGGCGGTCCTCGGAGCGTATTATATGTCGAACTCGCTGAGCTCCACCGACCACTTGAGGAGACGACCTGAGACGTCGAACTTAGATAAAACTTGTCAGAGCGGTTGATCGGTGATTACCTTGATCGAGTGACTTTTGGGCCGTCAATACAAGCTCCAGGGCCAGTTTTTCAATCGGCTGGTAGCGCTCCTCAGGCCCATTCAGCACATGGTTGGTGTAGTAGACCGATAGCTGCACTCCGGAAGCTTCCTCGATCAGGACGGAGCTAACCGTGTGTCAAGGGAGCTCGGCCAAGGAAGAGGCTGAGTTGTTCCCCTAGGGAGACTATAGCAAGGCGAGGGAGTTCGGCCAAGTGTTGTTTTACATGTGCAAGGGCCTCTTCGCACTCCGTTGTCCATTTGAAGCCCTTCGGGTTCTTCACGGCATGGAAGAAGGGGAGACATCTGTCGCCTGATCAGGATAGGAACCGAGACAGGGTAGCGAGTCTCCCATTTAGCCACTGCACCTCCTTGATTGTCTGGGGCGGCTTCATGTTAATGATGGCTCGGACCTTTTCTGGGTTGGCGTCGATCCCTCTCTCGTGTATGATAAATCTGAGGAATTTTCCCGAGCTGACACCGAAGGTGCACTTCGTAGGGTTGAGGTGCATGTTGAATCTCCACAGCGTGGCGAACGCCTCAGCCAAGTCAGACAGATGTGCTGCGATCGTCCGACTTTTGACAATCATGTCGTCGACGTACACCTCCATGTTTCGTCTGATCTATTGGGCGAACATTTTGTTCACAGTTCTTTGATATGTGGGTCCGGTATTCTTTAACCCGGACGACATGACCCGATAGAAGTATACTCCCTGATCGGTGATGAAGGTTGTATGCTCTTGGTCTTCGGGCGCCATCATGATCTGGTTGTAGCCGGAGAAGGCGTCCATAAACGAGAGGCGAGCGTGCCCAGAGGTCGAGTTGACCAGCTGGTCGATCCTAGGGAGGGGATAGTAGTCCTTCGGGCATGCCCGATTTAGATCGGTGTAATCCACACACATTCTCTAGCTTCCATTAGGTTTTTTTACGAGAACTACATTTGACAACCATTATGGGTACTTGGCCTCGGCTATGAAGCCCGCTGCTAAGAGACGCTCCACTTCGCTATGGACTGCCTGTTGGCGGTCGAGGGCTAACTTTCGAGGCCTTTGCTTCACCGGGTGAGCTTCGGGCAAAATGCTTAGGTGGTGCTGCGCCACCCTGTGATCGACGCCGGGCATATCCGCCGATGACCAGGCGAAGACGTCAGCATTGCCCACCAAGAAGCTGATAAGTTGCACCCGTTCTTGCTCCGGGAGTTCCGACCCGACCCTTACTACCCGCTCTGGCCGATCTTCAAATAGCGGTACGTCTATTGTAGACTCCATCAGCTCAGGGTGTTGAGATGGCCTCTTGACACCCCGCGGATCCTCCAGGGGTTGCCTAGTCCTTAATCTCTTGGGCAATGAGACCGCCGTCAAGTAGCACCGCCTGGATTCGCGGGGGTTTCCCCTGGCTTCCCCGACCCCACCATGGGTCGGGAACTTTATCTTTTGGTGGTAGGTGGAAACGACAGCCCGGAACTTGTTAAGGGTTGGACGGCCCAGGATGACGTTGAACGTCGAGGAAAGGTCCACCACCATGAAGGTCGCCATCATCGTCTTTGACCTCAGCGCATCTCCCAGAGTTATGGGCAAAGTAATCGTACCTAGTGGGGAGATCGAATCACCGGTGAACCCGGTGACCGCCGAGCACATCGGCTCCAGGACGTCCTTGGACAAGCCGAGCTTTTGAAAGATGTCGATGTCAAAGTAGAGGACGTTGGCAGTGCTCCCTGTGTTAATCATGATTCTCCTCACCTGGGCATTGGCAATCCTGGTTGTGATCACCAATGCGTCGTCGTGCTTGGAGCATTTTGCCTCCTTGACCAGGAATGTGATTTCGGGGTCGGG
The DNA here is from genome assembly GCA_024322285.1 of Musa beccarii. NCBI lineage: Eukaryota > Viridiplantae > Streptophyta > Magnoliopsida > Zingiberales > Musaceae > Musa > Musa beccarii. Next base: position 257,641 of record CM044401.1, on the reverse strand, counting down.
CCACCACCTGGGAAGTTTGTTCGAGGCCGCTCGGGCGTAGGCCTTTCGCCCCGACATGCTATTCCCCTCGAACACCAGGCCACCTGTTATAACATTGATTTGCCGCTCAATAGGACCTTCGGGGCACGGCGAGGGATCCCAATCCCTCCTCAGGTATTGGCCAAGATGCCCTCGGCGTATGAGCTCCTCAATTTGACGCTTCAGGTCACGGCATTCCTCGGTGTCGTGACCGTGCTCCTGATGAAAACGGTAATACTTCGTTTGGTCCCTGAGTTCTCGGGGACTCTTCATCGGGTTCGGGGCCTTCAGTAGCCCTTTTTCTTTTATCTGGAAGAATATTTCAGTTCTGGATGTCCCCAGGGCCGGAAGGTGGGACCTTATGGTCAGCGCGTTGGGTCAGTCTAGCCTCTGCCTTGGGGCGGTTGACGGCTGTCCCCAGGACGGCTCTGCCCTGGTTCTCTTGTGCTCCTCTCGTCTTCCGACCATCAAAGACTCCGTCACAACATATTGGTTCGCGCGTTAGAGCATCTCTGGGACCGCCGCGGGCGATCTCTCGATGAGGGACCAGAAAAACCTGGAGGGTCGTAGCCCCATCATGAATTCCTGCATTATCAGAGATGGGTGAGCGTCACGTAACCCCCAGATTTCTATGGCAAAACGGTTCACGAATTGGGAAAGGGACTCATCCTCATTTTGGATAAGCCCGAGGAGCAGGGCGATGGATGGCTTCGGCCAGGCGTAGGCTAGGAAGTTGAGCTCGAAGTCTTTGGCGAGCTGGTCAAAGGACGTGATTGATCAGACCCTCAGCTTGTTATACCACGCCCGGGCCGGGCCCTTGAGGGTAGTGGGAAACGCCCTGCACATCAAGACATCGGAAGTCCCGTACAACGCCATTTGGGCTCGGAAGGTAGCCACATGCTCCACCGGGTCTGTGCCGCCGTCATAGGCGTCGAGAGAGGGGAGGCGGAAGCTCGGGGGAACTGGTCTTTCCTGTATCTAGGGGGCAAATGGGGATCCTCGGTGAGCGTCTTCCCCAACCTCCTCCTTGGACTTACGAACTTCTCTTTGCACCTCGTTGAGTCATTGGTTGACGGAGCGCAGCTGGGCTCGGAGGGAGTTTGTCGAGTTCGATGACAATACCTTGGGTTCCAGCGACGTGCTGGGATTTCTCGACATCCCTTCTGTGAGCGGGGTTGGGATCGCCTTAGTCGAGGCCGGGGGCGCCCTTGGGATCGGAGGCATCACGGGCATTGGAGCTAGTGGTCCTGGTCGCTATGGAGGCGGGGTCGCCGATAGCTGCGCCAGTTGCGGAATAAGAGGGATGATGGCCTGCATCATCCCAGTTAGAGTTTGAACTTGATGGGCGAGGCTCCAGAACGCCTCATGCGGAACAATCGACTGGCTGGTTGCGATGCCCTCGGGTGGCGACAACCCCGGGTCGATGAATAGCCGCCAGTAGTGTTCTGAAGTCGCGACAGGGTCTTCTGTTTGGAGCCCGTCGGGTGGTGGGGGGCACTCCCAGGTCCCTCCCTCACACGACTCTCTATTGACTCTTGTTCCATCATCACACCCCCAACAATGTTTTAGAAGTATCATTGCATGAAATAAAAGCAGCTGCTCTGTGTCTTTTCTTCACTTTCGTGGTAATCTACCTACGAAGTTCTCTCTTTCATCCATTCAATTTCGATCGTTAATTTTCGTGAAGTTCACGTAGCCTAATCTATTTTTGTAGAACCATGTGTCATGAAGATTAGAGATCATTGTGTTTAAAACTTAGGAAAAAATCCTCAAAAATTAAAAAAACACTTATATCTAATGTCTATTGTCCCACAAGTTTAAGATTGAAAGGTGCTTGCATCTAACATCCTCTTCCTTCAAAAGTTTACGATTTAATGAGAATACATCTTTTATATCACGTCTAAAAAAACTGTTTATCTACTGTAATAATTGACGTAGTATGTCCAGCATATGATATGGATTCCACCTATTAATTCTCGATGGTTAGAAAATAATAAACATATCACTTCTAATTCCTTAGATTTACTCAAAACTTTTCTCCTCTCATTGCGCTTCCACTTACCGTGTATATTGTGTTGTTGCGTTGATGGTGGATTGAGCTAGGATTAAGATGGTGTTTTGCGGTTTGCTTCCTTGATATTTAAATGTACCATTGAATCTGGTTTGAATCCTTCAAACGATGAGATCGATTTTGTCAAAAGGATTACCAGGACAAGAAATTGGAGTCCATCACTGACGAGCCTCCGGATGTCCGGGAAACCTACCATCAATGTTTGGCTGCTTATCTTCTGAACTATAAATATCTTTTCATGAATCTATAAGGTCCCACAAACAAAATATGCATGATGAATGCTTTCATAGCGTTACTAGAAAAGCATATGCGAGCTGCAATTAACCAAAAAAAAAAAATCAATATCGATGCTGGACAATCTAGTGTTGTTATTGCCCAAGGTTTGACCGTATTAGACGATGATAAGTTTCAATTTATAAATTTTGTTTCTTTTGACAAAAAAATAAAAGACTATATCAAGGCCACTACGACTGGCCAATTTATTAATACAGTTGTCATGCAAAATCACCATTTAACTTCAAAAAAAGAATAACTCATTTTAATGAATAATTCAATATTTCAAAAAAGTGTTTTCTATGTTAGAAATCTATGATGGTCTTGATCTCGATGAGGATAGGAAAAGTTCTAGAACCAATAACTCTACTGTTGAATTCTATCTTGAAGATCTTTTCCTCCTTTTTATGCTGATGCTCATCTTCCTCCGATTTGAAGTAAAATTTCCTTATGTTGGTTCAGGAATCATAATCACTGAGTGATCATGGTTCAACAACATATTACTCTTTATAGATCCTACAGTGTATGCCTAAGAATTCTTGTCAAGATTAGTATTCCCCTAAAGTTCATCGTTATGTTCGTACCCTACGTATCACCATCCCCAATTGGTTTCACAACAGTACAACAATACGTGTATTTACTTATGCTATGCCGATAGAAGTCGTTCACCACCTCGCTAAGTATCTTTAGATTATATTCTTCAATCTTGCTCAATTCTATCATGCTCCCACTGTTTTCTCCAAGAATATATTCCTTCTCAGGAAACACTGCTCTTGGCAACAAAGACCTTTTGATCCTCAGGGTGATAGAAATAATAACCACAAGTTTCCTTGGAGTATCCTACAAACTTACACCATTCCGTCCTGGATTTCAACTTATCGGGATCGTGTCTTTTAACGTGGGCAAGGTAGTCCCAAATCTTAACAACCTTAAGATTAGACTTATTTCCTCTCCATATCTCATATGGTGTAGACACTATTGATCTAGATGAAACTCTGTTCAGAAGATAAATTACGATCTATAGGACATATCCTCAAAATGAGATGGGTAGGTCAACGAAACTTATCATGAAGCACACCATATCTAATAGTGTGTGATTCCTCCTTTCTGATACACCATTGAGCTGTGGTGTATAAAGAGGTGTCCATTGAGACAGAATCCTATGGTCTTTAAGAAACTAGGTGAATTCTGTACTCAAGTATTCTCCTCCTCGATCCGATCGAAGAGTTTTAATACTCTTTCCAATCTGGTTCTCTACTTCATTCTTATACTCTCTGAATTTTTCGGAGGTTTCAGACTTATACTTCATCAAGTACATATGTCCATACCTAGAGAAATCACCAGTGAAAGTAATGAAGTAGGAATAACCACTTATGTCATGAGTTGACATAGGACCACATACATCACTATGTATGAGTTCTAGTAACTCAATGGCTCTCTCTCCAGTTCCACTAAATGGAGAGTTGGTCAATTTTTCACGAAGGCAAAGCTTGCAAGTTGTATATGACTCATAGTCAAATTGATCTAAGTACCTGAAGCTTTTGCCCATCTTGAGGTCCATCTCGCCTTTTGCTAATCTCCTATGCCTTATCATAACCTGCAACAAATTACAGATATGATAAGCACTATCGGTATCTAATACCTATGTATTATCACAAGAATCTGACATATGGAGACTGATCATGAAAGTAACTGAAGCTTTTCTAAGCTTCTGTTTCACTTTTTCTGCAAGATACGCTTTGCAGTTTCTCTTCCAATGCCCATCTTGACTGTAGTGGAAGCACTGTCCTTTGTCCTTTGTTGGGTCAATTTTGGCAACCTTTACCTTACCCTGTATGCTCTTGCCCTTACCCTTCTCAAGGGTCTTCCCAACCTTCCTTTTTCTTTTGGTCTCACCAATATAGAGAACTAATTTCTCTTTCGTGATTGTGCTATTTGCCTTCCTCAACATATTGAGGAGTTTAGGGAGAGATACCTTAAGTTTGTTCATATTAAAATTCATGATGAACTGAGAAAATGAATACGGTAACACTGGACGAGAGTGGAATCATCTATATACTTCGCATATTGGGCAAACTCTTTTTAAGGAGCTTCTGTCTCAGGTTGAGGCATGACTGTATCTAGGACATGTGATTTTCTTCGCTGTATGAACTATTCTTAAGTTGCATAAAACCAATTCGTATAATTTGGACCAGATGAAGTGGTTGACATCAAGTATGTGACACGAGAAAAATTTGATGACGATGTGTTTCTAATAAGCAGAAGATATAACATAAGTGAATAACACGCAGATTTTACAAAAATAAATAATTAAAATATAGACTTTTATCTTGATATGCTCCCACTAATTTTTCTAACGAGTCACATGACACCCTCATGCATGTGAAACAAAAATCTCCGACAAACTTCTAGTGGGGATCGAGATCCAATCGACATCTTAGTGCAACCTCGATGACTCGACCAATCACACTAAACTCAAAAGGTAGACAACTCTTGCCAATCACAACTCCTTATGATTCTCGTCCATATTTGACCTCCGAACCGCCATGGCTTTAAGAGACTCGACCAACCATGATGTCCAGTTAAGTCATTACCATCGTTACAAGACGAGTATGATTCAAGAATATGCCCTCGAGGGATTCAACTAAGCATACCATATCCTCGATCACCGATGACATCTCTATATCAAAAACAATATAGCGAGATACGAAATAGGTGAGCCTCAAGGGACTTCGACCAACTCACCTACTTTGAATCGATTCCTACCCTTAATGATGGAAGGCCACGTGAGTTAATTTTATTGCCTCATGCTTACCGACTTAATATTATTACATGAGGGAGTTTATGTTCGGTTTCGTGATATAACGTGTCACACATGTACATAATTAATATATTTACATTACATGCAAATATATATATACTTATCTAGTAGGTGTAAAACATTTACATCCACAAGCACACTAGATGATCATGGACTTCAACCTAATATGATTAGGCCTCAGCCAGTAGGCCTAATCACTTACATCAGAATCTATGTACATATCAGTGCATCTCTATGCACGATGATCATCCATCTCGTCAGCGTCGCGATCGTCTGAATCGAACTCAGGGGTCCCGCTACCACCTCCAGGCTTCCACAGCGTTTTTAGGATAATTACAACATAATTACAGGTACGCAGGCCCGATAATCAACAAAAAAAATGAAGGCTCGCAGGCCCCGATAATCAACAAAAAAATGAAGGCTCATAGGCCCCAATAATCAACAAAAAAATGAAGGCTCGCAGGCCCCAATAATCATATACACACATCACAAAGTCCATGATCATCTACCCATATCACATCACATCACATATATATATCATGTAGATTACCAGATAAATAATAATAGTTACTTAAACCTTTTAAATAACTAAAATTTGAAATCAAGGATAGGCAAAGAATCTTCTAAATTTTGAAGGATATTTTGATCATTCTGTCATAAGGGACAATTGAAATTTCTAAAATTTCAAGGGATAAAATTGTCTTTTAGTAAAAAAACCCTAATTCCCATTCCCTTTGCTTTCTGTAGCCGTCGCCACCCTGTCGACGGCGACCATGCGTACGGGGCACTGTGGGAGGGCATTGCTTGTGCCTGCGGGCGATGCAGCACCCGCAAGCGCTATCCCGCGGGCAGCATAGTGCCCACAAGCGCTATCCCGCGGGCCTCCCCGCAGATGCCCTTGCGGGGCAAAGCCTGCAGGCAGCGCTGCCCCTCGCGGGATATGGCATTACGCTTACGGGAAGGCCGCCCGCGAGCCCAGCGCCCGTAGGAGTTGCCCTTGTTGGGTGCGACGTTGCCTCAGCGGGTGGCGCTCGCCCCTGCGGGCTCCCTGTGCGCATGCGGCTAGTGTTGCCACTGTGGGCAAACGGCCACCGACGACCCCGCGTACGGCCATGGCTGCAAGCAACCTTGGCCAAATTACGACGGCAACAACAATTGCTGCCCTCTCTCGTCTTTTGCGTCAATGATTTTGGTGTCAAAAGCGTATCCAGAACATAACACATGCAGTTCATAAGCCAATCATCGCACGATGAACTTGTCTCTGATACCACTTCTGGGAAATCGGGAGATTCGGCATCTCATGCGCAGCGAAAAACAAAAATAAGATCAGATTTCCTATAGTTACGTACTTGACCGTCGTGCGACGATTGGTGAGCAAAAATCATAAATCCGAAAAATCTTCATGTATCATGTCAGAAGCGTTACTTGGAGAGATCGTATATCCCCGAAAATTTCAGATCCGATAAAGAGGATGAAGGAGCACTAGCGTACGCCTCTCTAGCGATAATCCACACAGCGAACGCAGCAACGACGCTCCTCAGATCACCATGGGATCTCTCTCCACCTACACCACAAGGCTGCCGGAGCCAAGGAGAAGGAGAGGAGACTGAGGAGAATAGGAGGATGACTACTAAGAGCTCTCAGTCTATGAACCAAGAGGTTCCTCCTATTTATAGATGTGGATGAAGCTTATCCTTAATAAATCTTGTTCACATTGGATCTCTATCCAATTGGATCTCATTAGATCTTCTCCGTAGGATCCAATTTGATCACATCCAATTGGATTTTATCCAATCATTTAATTAGATCTCATCCATAGGATCCAAACTAGGGGCTTCGCAGATATCTCATATCCGCACCTCTACTCGTCGCAACATCCACCTTATGTGTGTGACCCTCTAGGCCCGATACCGAGCTGGCCGTGAGTCGCTCCCGTCAGAACTCTTGACTCAGAACACCTTCTGATATAGTGAATTGTTATCTCCATAATAATTCACTCGACTCATTGACTATGGATGTACTAGGCCACTACGCCATAGTCTCTAGACGGTACATGGGGATCTAATCCATCGGACCTGTTTGTCCTCAGTTATCATGTATCTATAGTCCCTCATCCATCGAATATCCCAAAGACCGTATATTGGGCATGGTAAAGTCAGGCCCTTATAGAATCCTGTTCGAGTCTCGCACTAATCGAATTCTCTCGGAGAATTCCTCCTCTCTCAATTCAAACGACTCTGGTCAGGGATTTTTCCTGAGTGAGCACACGCGGGATATATATCTCATGATGCCGAGTGGATGATCCTCTATTAACACGCAATTGCCTTCGTAAGGTTGGCTATCATTCTCGAGAACCGACTATACTAGATTTGGAGCTCTCCAAACATGTAAGTCCGGCGTTAAAGAATGGAGTACTCAAACAAGACATCTTTGGTGCCTCAAGTCTAAGGACCAAACACACTACTGGGACTACGAAATCGCTGTCTGACATTAGGTATCATTAACCATATAGCATTTTGTAAGCGGATCAATCAGTGAACTCATTCTCCAATGAGCACAAGCACTGTACCTCTAGTGCCCTCACATAAGCGACTATGAGACCAGTCGCCTCCATCATATAGATGAGTATACAGTGCGCTAGTCTATCCGATTATCTCGATGTCCTCATCGAGTAACCTATGATCAATATGATTTAGAATCTGTGTTTAAAGATATATCGATCTCATTATCGTGATCTCATCACGATCCGATTCCCATTGCACAGATCTATGGACATCACAATATTCATCCAGTTAATGTGAGAAAATACCAATAATAATATGCAAAGAGATCGACATAACATGCCACAAGTGCCACCACTCACGTGATTAGCTTGTAGGGCACTTACAACCAACACTCATCACTAAAGAGAGGAGAATATGAGGTGGCTATTAGGAAGCCCTAGCCTATAGACATTTGGTTCCCTCCTATTTATAGAGGCCTCGTGTTAGCCCTAATGGATCTTGCCCTGTTGGGTACTGGATCTCCAACCAATTATCCAAGTCTCTCTTAAATTAATGGGTCTCTACCCAATAATCTCTTATTAGCTCTGATTGGATCACATCTACGAAATTCAATAATTCAAAGGCTTATTGGATATCCAATAAGATAGAGGCTTTAACGGATATCTCATATCTGAACCTCTACTCGTCGCAACACCTACCATATGTGTGTGACCCACCAGGCCCAATATCGAGCTGACTGTGAGTCATATCTATCAGAACTCCTTCTGACCCAGTGAATTATTATTTTCATAATAATTCATTCGACTCATCGACTATGATTGTACTAGGCCACTACGTCATAGTCCCTAGACAATACACGTAATCCAATCCTTTGGACATATCTGTCCTTAGTTACCGTGTACATATAGTCCTCCATCCATCTAATATACTAGAGACCGTATATCGGACATGATCTTTGTCGAGACCCATATTGTTTCCACTCGAGCCTCACTCTAATCGGATTCTCCAAAAACTCTCTCAATCCGAATGACCTTGACTAGGGATTTGTCTGAACAAGAATACATGAGATATTGCTCTTATGATACTGAGTGGATGATCCTCTGTTGACACTTAATTGCCTTTGTAAGGTTGGTTATCATTCTCGAGAATCGACTATATCAGATCTAAAACTTTCCAAACCTGTAAGTTTAGCGTCAAAGAATGAAGTACTGATACAAGGCATCTTTTGTGTCTCAAGTCTAAGGACCAAACACACAACTAAGATTATGGTATCACTGTTTGACGTCAAGTATCATTAATCATCCAGCATTCCGTAAGTGAATCAATAAGTAAACTCATTCTCTAATGAGCCCCTGTACTGTATCCTTAATATCCTCATACGAGTAGTTATAAAACCAGTCACTTTCATCATATGGACGGGTATACAATAATACAAGTTTATCCGATTATCTCGATGTCCCTCTCAAGTAACCTATAACAAGAGATTATTTAAGGTCTATGTTTAAAGGTGAATCGATTTCATTATCATAAACTCATCACTATCGATTCTCATTGCACGAGATCCAAAGACATCACAATATACATCCATATAATGTGAAAAATATTAATAATCATAAGCAATGAGATTAATGCAATGTGTTACAGGTGTCATCACTCATGTGATTAGCTTGTAAGGCACCTATAACTAATAATTCTGAGTTCGTTCAAGAGAGTTATGACTCTTTTAGTGCGATAGGTTCAAGTCAACCTTGCGTGACCCATGCTTGGGGGCCCTAGCCAGCTCTGGTCCTCGACCAGCTCAGGTCGTGACGTGCACTTAAGCACTAGACAATAAATACAACATGAGTGTGATCATACCAACACTAAAGCATCATATCTCATTTGCTCCGAAGTTAAATGTGCTTGGGACGAGATTAATATTAGGATGGGTGAACCCCTGAGAAGTCCTCATGTTATACCCCTTTTTATGCCCAAGTGACGAAAATCAACGTCATATAACATCGAGTCAATGCTTATTACACCTGAAATCTATAATGACCGCTTTATGGTCACTAGCATGTTTCTCGAAGGGAGCTTTCAAGATTAGGGTCGCAATGCGATTCCTAATTCGTTTAAGAAAATTATGATTGCTTCAACGAAACGAAGTCGAGTTGACCTCACGTGACCAATGCTTGGGGGCCCCGCCTAGCTCTGGCCGCGACGTGCACTTATGCGTTGGATGACTAACACACCTTGGGTGCGATCACACCAACGCTATAGCAAGAAATCCAATCATAACTACAAATAAAACATGTTTGGACAAGAGTAGTACTCGGATGGGTAACCCCTTAGAAGTCCTTGTGTTACATTCTTTTTGTGCCCAAACGATGAAAACTAATGTCGTAGATCGAGACGATGGTTCTTCGGCTCAAAATATACAATAACAACTTCATAATTAACCATATGGGCTCGAAGAGAGCTTTCCAAAAGAGAGTTTACCATATTTGAGAAGGAACACTGATGTTGTTAGCCTCTTTTTGTACTGAGCGATAAAAACCAATGCTATTGACCACAAAGGCAATGGTTGTTAGGCCCAAAATCTTGATCGCTTTATCGCCAATCATGTGGGGCTTAAAGAGAGCTTTTCGGATAGGGATCACAATGTCCATTCTATATTTGTTCAAAAAAATTATAACTATTTTAATACTACAAGGTCGAGTCATCGCTATGTGACCCAAGGACGACTCCCACCCAACTCAAGCAGTGATGTGTACTTAGTCATGCTTTGTTCAATTAGCAAGAGAACTAGTGTTTTTACTCGATTCTATAAGTGGGAGAATGAGGGAACAAAAGCTCACTAGCGCATAGGCTTACGTCGTTTGTTTATGCTTATGCTTACTTCTTTTTTTGGCATCGAGCACTACTCGATCTTGAAGTCGAGAATTAGTTTTGATCTTAATAGGATGATCGAGAACCTTAAGTCATGATTTTGTGTACCAACTTAAAATTTTATTCATGATTTTGCTAATGCTAAATAACTCCTAATGAGATGCATGACTAGCAAAATCATAAATTTTATACACACCCTTATGCTCCAAAAAAGTTTATGAAAAGACATCGTTGAACTAAAATTACGATAACATCAAAAATAATTTTAAAAAACATATTGATTTTAAAATTCATACTACATATAGGATCACACAAATCCTAATTAGATGTTAATAAGGATATTTAGTCTCACATTAGTTGAATAAAGAAACCAAAAATTTATAAGTTCATCAGAATCATTCTTACTCTTAGAGACACATTTTAGGACACCTAAGCCCTAAAAAGATAAATAACATGAATACACTTAAAACAGATGAACTTTCATATATCCCCAAGCCATTTAAAAAAGGTCTAATTTAGTTATCAGTTATCCCTATGTGTTACAACTGCTGCCGTCAGTAGATATGGATAGATCCTGAATGTAATTTTATTTCAGTGGTATTAGAACAAATTCTGTCTATCCTACCTATGTAAGGCCATGAGCTCAATTATATATTGAAATTAAATACAAAGCAAACCGATCATGGGAAGTGTAAGACTACGGACAAAGCAAAACGACGAAAATAAGAAAAGGAAATTGACAGACAAAGAGAATAAAAAAAATTGAAGGAAACAATATAATAATGTACCCTTTAATATATTTTCTTGATATATGACTTACCCTATTAATTCACAGATCTAATCAATTATCCAATAAAACTAAGATTTGTCGAGTTAATGATCAATCGGTTTTGGTAACTACGATTCAACAATGCGATCATGTTTTTTACAGAGTATGTCCACCAAAACAGTAACAATCTAGCAATTATCTTTCCTAATGACTGAAAAAGAAAGCCAAAAAAAAATTTACCAGCAACTAAATTATATATATCAAAAGCTAACAATTTAAAGGTACATAAACATTCAATCAAACACACCAACAAAGAACGTAAATTATGTAGTGCATGCTGCGGCGCTAAAACATGTTTTCCTAGCCCATATGAGTGGCATTCAATGCTCTTAAAAGAGAAGCAACTTATTGAAAAAAGAACATTAAAAAAAATCCAAACAAAATAAATAGATGTGTTTGTACAAATCCCTTGTATAACACGATTTAATAAGATCATTCACAAAAACAATCCTATAAAGATATCTATAAAAATTATCATTATGCTTGGGGCAGGAAAAAAACATATGAGCACCATTCATATGCAACCATCAACATTTTCAACTGAATTAAATATAAATCTCAACTGGGAAATAAGAAATTAGAGAAAAATATATCATCTAAAGCAGACATTAAGTTTATCATCTAGCTCAACAATACCATCAGTACAATCCCAAGCCCTAATAACTGAAGTTAACAAATGTACAAATTATACAAAGATGCATTTGATGGGTATGGGACGTACCATTCAAGCCTTTAATAACAAGCATATATCATATCAAAAGCTAACCATTTAACAGTACACAAACATTCAATCAAACACACTGATAGAGAATATAAATTATGAGTGTCACAACCATTGCAACGAATACCACAATATGGTGCCAAAACATATTTGCACAAACCCAATGTAAAAATCATTTACATATATCCCACATTTGTACCTATGTGATTATAACTCATAAATTTGGTATAAGATCACCAGTATAAATGCTCTTAAAAGAGCAGCAACTCCATGAAAACAAAACATTCAGATAAATATTCAAACAAAACAAGTGGATGCATTCATGTCAATCCCTTATATATCACAATTCAATAATATCATTCACGAAAACAATCCTATCAATACCCATATAGATGATTTTTATGTTTGGGGAAGGAAAAATACATGTGAGCACCTTGATTGACACATTATAAAATAAAAAATTATAATTTAAGCAGAAATTACATTTTGCATCATTTACCTCACCATTATCAATAGCACAAACCCAAACCCAAAAATTTAAACAAACATATGATACATTATAAAGTTATAAACAAAGATGCATCTGCTCAGTATATGACATATCAGTTACATAAAGCCTAATATTTAAACAAACATATGACACATTATAAAACAAAGATGCATGCTGGGTATGGGGCATACCATTCAAGCCTTCAATAACAAACACATAAATCCCAAATATGCAGCTATGTAATTACAACTCAATTTTAGGATAAGATCACCTTCAATAACAAACGCATAAATCCCACAAATGCAGCCTGTGATTATAACTTGTAATTTTAGAATAAAATCGCCGCTATAGTAAATTAGTAATAATAGACCATACACAATTGCACATATACATAACAGGTTCACCAGAGTAAGTGCTTTTAAAAGAGAGCATATAAATGATCCTTATGCTTCGGCCAGCGAAAAAACTCACGACCCTTCATGTGAAATCATCCACTTTTTTAACTAAATTAAATATGACTCTCAACAGAAAAACAAAAAATTAGAGAAAAAAATGTCATCTAGAGCAGACATTATGTTTTACATCATCAAGCTCAACAGTATCACCAACACAATCCCAAGCCCTGATAACAAAAATAACATTTGTGCAAATTATACAAAGACGCATTTGATGGGCATCGAGCATATCGTTCAAGATTTCAATAACAAACACATCATATCAAAAGCTAACAATTTAGAACTACCCAAACATTCAATCAAACATATCGACGGAGAATGTAAATTATGTAGTGTCACAAACATTGCAATGAATACGAGCATGCAAAGGTGCCAAAACATCTTCCACAAACTCAAGGTGAAAGACATTCACAATTCACATAAATCCCACATGTAGCTAGGTGATGAAAATGACAAACACTTATTTCGACAAAATGCACAAATGAAAAAGCTATCATATTTTAGGTCCTTTAGATATACATAACACTCAATTGCACATTTACGTACCAATGCAAAACCACAAAGGCATTTAGCTTGACACACCTGGATGATCATATGAACTAATAAATTCTGAATTGTACATAAATTCCAAATAACAGCATGTTATGTACAATGCCTTTGTAGACAGTGTAGATTACAAATACTAAAATAGTATGCATCAAACCTTAACTCGAAGGGAATTGTTTATTGCCAATTCCAAACAGAGTTGTCTTTTTTATATGATACCAAAGCAACATTTACTCTCACCAAAACAACTATTGATAACTTGCATCAATACATCTTACTCACATATCAGTGCAGATTATTTTAACAACTTCAACATTGAGGAGAGGCAAATGGATCAAAAGAAAATAATTAAGTAGCAAGATATCCAAACTTAACACATGGATATATTTGGACCCACCATTATTGTAGGACAATTGAATATGAACATTGGAACAAAAGTTCCTAGTAAATAACAATAGATATGTAACTACTCAATTAAAGATTTTCAACCTTACAACTAAAATGGAGCAATCTTCAAATGTAACCATCCACAATTTCTATTCATTTAAATAAGGATTTGACATAAAATATGAAAAACTAGAGAAGAATATGTTGGCTAGAGCAGACAACATTCATCAGTTTACATCATCTAGCCAACCAACAAAAGAAAAGAGGGCGATGATATCATCAACACAATCCCAAACGATGCTTACTGAACAAACATTTATGCAAACCATAAAAAGGATCATTTACTTTGTGAGTTGTACATCCAAACCTTGAATAACAAACAAATATCAATAGCAACACAACAACAAACAAAATAATAATGACACACACTTCCTCTAGATGCCTCATTACTTCAATCAATAATGATGCATCCAAACATAAGCTTTGCAAGTATAGATCTATGAGGAAGCGAACAGAAAAGACCTCCCAAGGAAAGTTCATTCAAACAAGAAACTCTATTACCACACAGCACGTCACACATTCTGCATATCGAGTAACAAGTAACAACTAGAGAGAATATTAAGCAAGACTTGAGCCATTGGTCTCAACTTGTTTACTTTCCTGCAAACTCATAACAAATAGCCAAAGCAACAGAGAACCAGAGTAGCAATGTACTGGACACCCAAGTTCGAACAGCAACAACAAAATAATACAATATTTCTCATAAAAAAGGCGACATAAACCTGTGTCAAACATATGTACCTAGCATAACTCATGGTAGTATAAGACACTTATCAATCACACAATATGCTCAAGCTTCATTTAAAAAAAAAAAGCATATGCTAGAACGCTATAATGTATCTGTGCAGACACATTATGCAGGCACTATGCATAATTTCAACATGTAGCTTGTCAGAGAAAATATTTGAACAGCATGTTCTTCAGCACTCCTTTGCAAACAATGTCTTTTTTATATGAATCTCAAATGACAAATAATATATCCTTGGAGCAGACATTATGTTTTACATCATCTAGCTCAACAATATTATCAGCACAATCCCAAGCCCTAGTAATGTTGAAAATAACAAGTAAACTTTTTCTTAAAAGCATAATGAACCGAATATCAGGAAAATAATAAATTTTAAGAAAAAGAAGAAATATATAAAGCACAACAAAAATATAAACATTAAAAAATAATCCTATTATTGAAAAGTAAACAAAAAACAAGTCTTTAAATTGACATGTAAACTTTTCTTAAAGGTCCATCAGAACAAACTACAATCCGGAATAATATAACTTCAAGAAGCATAAATTATAGAAGCACAACGATCATGAAAATGTTCAAAGTAATTTATCTTAAAAGAGATAAAAGGAGAAAAGAAGGATTGATTGGGCATCAAACTCTCTTATAAATTTGAAGGGTAAACAAAATCGAAACAACAATTAACAAAATTTGTAAGAGGTTCAGATTCATTTTCGTCCATGATGAGAAGAAGACACCATATATCTACCTTCTTGCCTGGATCCAACCTAAGAGGTAGAAATGGCTGCAATGGTTGCCACATGGGCCATCCAAACTGCCCCGTCATCAACCTGTTTTGATTGGAAAACAGAGCATTGAAGAGAGGAGACAATGGGCATGCTTTGTATATACCATATGGATCTAGGCTTCAACATCACCATGAACAGTCAATCTGAGTTCGAACACCAACATGGTGAATGGTCGAAACCATCATTTATTTTAGTTTCATCATCATCACCTCTTAGTGAATCAACAGAAGTAGTAAGAAATTAACCAAGCACTATGAAGAGAAAATTAGGGAGAAAATAAATCTTCAATATTAGAAAGGGAAAAAAGAAGAGCGAAGACGATTATTTCAAAAACATCAACTATTTCCTCATCGTACGACTACATCCTCTAGTCCCCAAATGCCTAATACTTTGTATTAAACTAGCCAGCCAGCAAGGGTGACATCACCTCAGTCCATGTCAGCCATTTCAATCATCTTTCCTTCCCCCCACTATTAAGGTTTTAGATGGATTCCTTCTATTATTGACAAATATGAGCCTCTCAAAATCTCCTCCTCTCTTCCAATACTTTTTTCTAATTGCGGTAATCATGAGTGAATAGATGCAATGGACACGAAAATCTTGGTTTCAACAAACTAATTCATAGAATAAACCAAAAAACAAATATTGCATAAGGGAACAACAAGGCCAAAACAACATACATGCAGAACCACAACAGACTAACCAACTGAATTCCAAAAACAAAATCATGATACCACAAAATTTTTCACTGATATCATGACATGGACTTATACCAAACTTCTGTATACCATAGCTCATGGTCTGAAAAAGATACCAATGTTCCCAAACAATATGACCAACTGTTGTTTCAACAAAATGCACAAATGAAAAAGCTATAAAATTTTAGATCCTTAAGATATACACAACACATAACAATTCACCACTACACAGGTATTTAGCTTAACACACCTTGACAATCATATGAACCAATAAATTCTGAAATGTAGATAAATTCCAAACAGCAACAACTTCTGCACAACTCCTTTCAAACAGAGCGTGTAGATTAACAAACCCTAACATTGTGTGCGTCAAACCTTCAACCATACAACCAAAGTCTAGCAATCTTCAAATGCAATCATCCACAATTTCTACTCAAATAAGGATCCAATATAAAATTTGCAAAACTAGAGAAGAATATATTGGCTGGAGAATACAACATTGGTCAGTTTACATCATCTAGTCCAACCAACAAAAGAAAGAGGGCAACAATAGCATCAACGCAATCCCAAACTATGCTTAACAAACAATTGTGAAAATTGTAAAAAAAATCATTTACTTAGGTGTACCATTGGTATAAAAATATAAATAACATACAAATATCAATAACAGGACTACAACAAATAAAAGAATAGATTACCTGAAACAGAGAGAAGCAGCCAGCAACTACATGCACACTTCCTCTAGATGACTCGTTGCTTCAAACAATAATGATGCATGCAATCATAAAATTTATTTACAAGTATATCTCCGTGAAGAAGTGAACAGAAAAGACCTCACAAGAAAGTTCATATAAAAAAGAAACCCTATTACTTCACAACACATCACACATGCACATCGAGTAACACCCAGAGAGAATATTTAGCCAGACTCAAGCCATTGGTCTCAACTCATTTACTTTCCAACAAACTCATAAGAAATAGCCAAAGCAACAGAGAACCAGAGTAGCAATATATTTGACACCCATGTTTGAACAGCATTATTAAAATAACACAATATTTCACATCAAAAAGGTGACACGAACCTGTGTCAAAGATATGTACATTAACACAACATGATCAAGTTTCATTTAAAGAAAAAACGGCTTATGCTAGGGTGTTATAACTTATAACATATTTCCACCAATACAATGTGCAGGCACTATGCATGATCCAAACATGAAGCTTATCGGAGAACGTATTCAAACAATAAGTTCTGTAGAATTCCTTCGCAAACAGTGTCTTTTTTATATGAATCCCAAACAACAAATAATATATCCTTGGAACAGACATTGCCTTTTATAGCAACTAGCTCAACAATATCATCAGCACAATCCCATGCCGTAAAAACTGAACAAACATTTGTGTAAATTATACAAAGAGATATATGCACCCTTCCCATATTCCTAAGCCAAACAAATAGAATTTCATGGTATCATGGACAAATCTGTACAAACGGTGTCCAATGTAATGTTTGTGCATATATGTGTCTTTCCGTTTTGTTCATACATTACACAACATATAAAGGGTTAGTAGTAGACTTGGCAAGTCCATTTTGGTTGATTTTTGCAATCGTTTTAGTCCTACGAAAGCAGGTTATGTGAAATCATTGTGCGAAGGAAAAACTGTCCAAAAATAAGTGATGCAAGCAATCATTTTAAGGGTTTTTAGCTCCGTAGAGTGTCAGCCAGTACAGCACTCGGGAGTTATCCGGGTGGCACATGACTAGATGGGCCTTTGGAGGGCTGGTTCGCTGTCTTATTACGTAGCAGTGTTATGTGGGTATTTATGAGGACTTTTGATCGCGACAAACCACCATGAATCCTTAACACGCAACCGTTCAGAACTTGATAAGTCCATGTTTGTAATTTGCATATCCTATGAAGTGCTTGCTAATATGTCTCCTTGTTGAATCCAAAGTTTAACGCCTCCTCTAAACTGTCTTTCCTTTTGAAGGTACTTTTGGGACCAAAAGAGATTTTAGGAAGATTGACTTTTTGCGAACGAACATGAAAGGGTGCCACACAATTTAACCAAAACCAGTTAAATCTATAACAATGGCTAAGTAAGCATGTGTAATTATACACAAAAATACCCAAACCAAAATAAAGTTGAAAATAACATGTAAAAGTTTTCTTAAAAGCATTTAAAAGGAACCAAATATCAGGAAAATTAACAAAAACTAAGAAAAAGATAAAATAAACAATACGGATCGAGTCTTCAGCAACACCATGGTCATGCTTCCTAAATACTATACGGATCTAAGCGTCATCATCACCATGAAAAACCAATCTGAGTTCAAACACCAACATGGTGAATGGTTGAAACCATCATTTATTTTAATTTCATCATCATCACCTCTTATTGAATTAATAGAAATAGTAAGAACCTAAGCAAAAATGTGAAGGGAAAATTAGGAGAAAAATAAATTTTCAATATTAGAAAGGAAATAAAAGTAATAGAAAGACCAATTAAAAATAATATTAAGAGGTTCAGATTCATCTTTTGTTGATCACGAGGAGACACCATATATTTACCTTCTTATTGCTTGGATCCAACATAAGAGGTAGGGATGGCTGCAGTGGTTGTCACGTGGGCCATCCAAACTACCCGCCATCAACCTGTTTTGATTGGAGAACAGAGCATCTAAGAGAGGAGACAATGGTCATGGTTCCTAAATACTATACGGATCTAGGCTTCAACATCACCATGAACAGCCAATCTGAGTTCAAACACCAACATGGTGAATAGTCGAAACCATCATTTATTTTAATTTCATCATCATCACCTCAATTGAAATAGTAAGAAACTAAGCAAAAATGTGAAGGGAAAATTAGGGGATAAATACATTTTTAATATTAGAAAGAAAATAAAAGTAATTGAAAGAACAATTAAAAAAAATAGTAAGAGGTTCAGATTTATCTTTTGTTGAACACGAGAAGGCGACATATATCTACCTTCTTAATGCTTGGATCCAACCTAAGAGGTAGGGATGGCTGCGATGGTTGCCACGTGGGCCATCCAAACTACCTTCCATCAACCTGTTTTGATTGGAGAACTGAGCATCTAAGAGAGGAGACAATGGTCATGCTTCATAAATACTATACGGATCTAGGCATCAGCATCACCATGAACAGCCAATATTAGTTCAAACACCAACATGGTGAATGGTCGAAACTATCATTCATTTTAATTTCATCATCAACACCTCTTACTGAATGTCTGAATCAATAGAAATAGTAAGAAACTAAGCAAAAATGTGAAGGGAAAATGAGGGGAAAAATATAATTTCAATATTAGAAAGGAAATAAAAGTAATTGAAAGAACAATTAAAAAAAATAGTAAGAGGTTGAGATTCATCTTTTGTTGATCACGAGAAGACACCATATATCTACCTTCTTATTGCTTGGATCCAACCTAAGAGATAGGGATGGCTGCAGTGGTTGCCATGTGGGCCATCCAAACTACCCGCCATCAACCTGTTTTGATTGGAGAACAGAGCATCAAAGAGAGGAGAAAATGGTCATGCTTCCTAAATACTATACGGATCTAGGCTTCAGCATCACCATGAACAACTAATCTAAATTCAAACAACATGGTGAATAGTCGAAACCATCATTTATTTTAATTTCATCATCATCACCATAATAGAAATTGTAAGAAACTAAGCAAAAATGTGAAGGGAAAATTAGGGGAAAAATACATTTTCAATATTAGAATGGAAATAAAAGTAATTGAAAGAACAATTCAAAAAATAGTAAGAGGTTCAGATTCATCTTTTGTTGATCAAGAGAAGACGCCATATATCTACCTTCTTAATGCTTGGATCCAACCTAAGAGGTAGGGATGGCTGCAATGGTTGCCACGTGGGCCATCCAAACTACCCGCCATCAACCTGTTTTAATTGGAGAACAGAGAATCAAAGAGAGGAGACAATGGTCATGCTTCCTAAATACTATACGGATCTAGGCTTCAGCATCACCATGAACAACCATCATTTATTTTAATTTCATCATCATCACCTTAATAGAAATTGTAAGAAACTAAGCAAAATTGTGAAGGGAAAATTAGGGAAAAAATATATTTTCAATATTAGAAAGGAAATAAAAGTAATTGAAAGAACAATTAAAAAAAATAGTAAGAGGTTCAGATTCAAATTTTGTTGATCACTAGAAGACACCATATATCTACCTTCTTATTGCTTGGATCCAACCTAAGAGGTAGGGATGGCTGTAGTGGTTGCCATGTGGGCCATCCAAACTACTCGCCATCATCCTGTTTTGATTGCAGAAAAGAGCATCTAAGAGAGGAGACAATGGTCATGCTTCCTAAATACTATATGGATCTAGGCTTCAGCATCACCATGAACAACCAATCTAAGTCCAAACAACAACATGGTGAATAGTCGAAACCATCATTTATTTTAATTTCATCATCATCACCTCAATAGAAATAGTAAGAAACTAAGCAAAAATGTGAAGGGAAAATTAGGGAAAAAACACATTTTCAATATTAGAAAGAAAATAAAAGTAATTGAAAGAACAATTAAAAAAAATAGTAAGAGGTTCAGATTCATCTTTTGTTGATCACGAGAAGACACCATATATCTACCTTCTTATTGCTTGGATCCAACCTAAGAGGTAGGGAGGGCTGCAGTGGTTGCCACGTGGGCCATCCAAACTACCCGCCATCAATCTATTTTGATTGGAGAACAGAGCATCTAAGAGAGGAGACAATGCTCATGCTTCCTAAATACTATACGGATCTAGGCTTCAGCATTACCAAGAACAACCAATCTAAGTTCAAACAACAACATGGAGAATGGTCGAAACCACCATATATTTTAATTTCATCATCATCACCTCTTAATGAATCAATAGAAATAGTAAGAAACTAAGCAAAAGTGTGATGGGAAAATTAGGGGAAAAATAAATTTTCAATATAAAAAAGGAAATAAAAGTAATTGAAAGAACAATAAAAAAAATTGTAAGAGGTTCAGATTCAACTTTTGTTGATCACAAGAAGACACCATATTTCTACCATCTTAATGCTTGGATCAAACCTAAGAGGTAGGGATGGCTGCAGTAGTTGTCACGTGGGCCATCCAAACTACCAGCCATCAACCTGTTTTGATTGGAGAACAGAGCATAATGAGAGGAGACAATGGTCATGCTTCCTAAATACTATATGGATCTAGGCTTCAGCATCACCATGAACAACCACTTTAAGTTCAAACAACAACATGACGAATGGTCGAAACCATCATTTATTTTAATTTCATCATCATCACCTCTTATTGAATCAATAGAAATATTAAGAAACTAAGCAAAAGTGTGAAGGGAAAATTAGGGGAAAAATACATTTTCAATATTAGAAAGGAAATAAAAGTAATTGAAAGAACAATTAAAAAAAATAGTAAGAGGTTCAGTTTCAACTTTTGTTGATCACTAGAAGACACCATATATCTACCTTCTTATTGCTTGGATCCAACCTAAGAGGTAGGGATGGCTGCAGTGGATGCCACGTGGGCCATCCAAACTACCCGCCATCAACCTGTTTTGATTGGAGAACAAAGGATCAAAGAGAGGAGACAATGGTCATGCATCCTAAATACTATACGGATCTAGGCTTCTGCATCATCGTAACAACCAATCTAAGTTGAAACAACAACATGGTGAATGGTCGAAACCATCATTTATTTTAATTTCATCATCATCACCTCATTAGAAATAGTAAGAAACTAAGCAAAAATGTGAAGGGAAAATTAGGTGAAAAATACATTTTCAATATTAGAAAGGAAATAAAAGTAATTGAAAGAATAATTAAAAAAAATAGTAAGAGGTTCAGATTCATCTTTTGTTGATCGCGAGAGACACCATATATCTACCTTCTTATTGCTTGGATCCAACCTAAGAGGTAGGGATGGCTGCAGTGGTTGCCACGTGGGCCATCCAAACTACCCGCCATGAACCTGTTTCGATTGGAGAACAGAGCATCAAAGAGAGGAAACAATGGTCATGCTTCCTAAATACTATACGGATCTAGGCTTCAGCATCACCATGAACAACCAATCTGAGTTCAAACACCAACATGGTGAATGGTCGAAACCATCATTTATTTTAGTTTCATCATCATCACCTCAATAGGAATAGTAAGAAACTAAGCAAAAATGTGAAGGGAAAATAAGGGGAAAAACACATTTTCAATATTAGAAAGGAAATAAAAGTAATTGAAAGAACAATTAAAAAAAAATAGTAAGAGGTTCAGATTCATCTTTTGTTGATCACGAGAAGACACCATATATCTACCTTCTTATTGCTTGGATCCAACCTAAGAGGTAGGGATGGCTGCAGTGGTTGTCACGTGGGCCATCCAAACTACCTTCCATCAACCTATTTTGATTGAAGAACAGAGCATCTAAGAGAGGAGACAATGGTCATGCTTCATAAATACTATACGAATCTTGGCTTCAGCATCACCATGAACAGCCAATATGAGTTCAAACACCAACATGGTGATTGGTCGAAACCATTATTTATTTTAATTTCATCATCATCACCTCTTACTGAATCAATAGAAATAGTAAGAAACTAAGCAAAAATGTGAAGGGAAAATTAGGGCAAAAATACATTTTCAATATTAGAAAGGAAATAAAAGTAATTGAAAGAACAATTAAAAAAATTAGTAAGAGGTTCAGATTCACCTTGAACAACCAATCTCAGTTTGAACACCAACATGGTGATTGGTCGAAACCAATATTTTTTTTAATTTCATCAGCACCACCTCTTATTGAATCAATCGGAATGGTATGAAACGATTCAAGCAATGTGAAGGGAAGATTAAGGGAAAAATAAATCTTCAATATTATAATGGAAAGAAAAAAAAGATAAGACAACCATTTCAAAAACATCAATTATTTCCTCATCACAAGTCTAGCGACTACATCCTCTGATCCCCAAATACCTTATACTGTATACTTAACTAATCAGCTAGCAAGGGTGACATTACCTAAGTCCAAGTCAACCACCGCAATGATTTTTCCTTCCCCATTATTAGGGTTTTAGATGGAACCCTTCGATTATTGAAAAATATGAGACTCCCAATATCTCCTCCTCCATTCCAATATTATTTTTCTAATTGTGGTAATCATATGAGTGCATAGATGCAATTGAAAAGAAAATCTTAGTTCCAATAAATTAATTCACAGAATAAGCCAAAAAAATAAATTCTGCACAAGAGAACAACAAGACCAAATCAACATCCAACAAGTAGACACACAACAGACTAACCAATCAAATTCCAAAAACAAAACTATGATACCATAAAATATTTTGCAGATATCGTGACATGGACTTGTACCCAACTACTGTATATGAAAGCTAGTGGTATGAAAAGTCAGTCCCAAACAATATGACCAACTGCTTTGTCAACAAAATGCACAAATGATGTTGAAACACATGGGCATTTAGCTTAAAACACCTGCACGATCAATAGACAATCAATACACCACACAAATGCTATTAAATTTTAGGTCCTTAAGATATACATAGCACCCAATTGCACATATACATAACAATTCACCAATACATGGGCATTTAGCTTAAAACACCTGCACGATCAATAGACAATCAATACACCACACAAATGCTATTAAATTTTAGGTCCTTAAGATATACATAGCACCCAATCGCACATATACATAACAATTCACCAATACATGGGCATTTAGCTTAAAACACCTGCATGATCATTATTGTGCGTGTCAAAACTTCACTCTACAAGCATTGATTATTGTCAATTCCAAACAGAGTTGGCCTTTCTATATGAATTTTGATCTACATTTATTATTCCCAAAACAGTTATTCATAACTTGCATCACTAAATATTACTCGTATACCACTGCAGATTATTTTAAGAACTATACTGTTATGGGAGAGGCAAATGCATGAAAAGAAAAAATAAGCAGCAAAACATCCAAAACTCAAACACATGAATGTATTGGGACCAACCATAAATGTAGCACAACTGAACATGATCATTCGTACAAAAAACATTCATTAGTAAATAGCCATAGAAATGCAACTGCTAAATTAAAGATTTTCAACATTACAATTAACATGATAGCAATCTTCAAATGCAATCAACCGCAATTTCCACTCAATTAAATAACTCAGAGAACCTAGTGCAGCTTATTAACAGAGGCAAATGCATATAAATGAATAAGCAGCAAAATGTCCAAACTAAACACATGGATGTGTTTAGAGCAACCTCTAATGTAGCATAAATGAATCTGATCATTCAAACAAACAAAAAAAATCCTATATATAACCATGAGGTGGCAAAAAAACTAGAGAACAATATGTTGTCTGAAGCAGGCAACACTGATCATTTCACCACACCATATAGCTGAAGAATAATATAACCGGCACAATCTTATACCCCATTTACTTAATAATCACTTGTGCAAATTGTGCAAAGAATCATTTAACTAATGGGCCACATCATCTGAACCTTAAAGGGCAACTAAATGTAAATAGCAGCATAGCAACAAACAAAAGAAACAGATTATCTGAAAGAGTGAGAAGCAAACCACAACAACTACATGCATGGTCCCTGCAATGCCTGATTGCTTCATAGGGTGATATATTGAAACACGAAAATGCTTCTTAGTATAACCTCTTCACAAACATATATCCCAAGACAAATTCATTAAAACAAGAAACACTAGTAAGACCCTCATAAGAGAGTGTTGTGGTAAAACTTTTACCACGTGTCTCAACTTATCTTCCAACAAACGATTTCAGGTTTCACTTTACTAGAGGGCATATCTCATTACCACATTTTCTTGAGTTGATTCTTCACAATGTAATAATAATCCTAAAAAAACACTTGACATTAGAAAAAGCACGTCAACTTCAAGTACACATTAAAAAATGATAATACTACTGAAAAGTAATCGAGCTACGGTAGTGTTTAAATTGGCAGGTTTCTAATGTTTTTTCCGATCAAACAATTCTCAACAGTAGCAGAAACCTTAAAGTAGAAAAGAAAATGAGAAAATAGGAATCGAAATATTTTACATACTATAAGGTTAGAAACAACAGAGAGATAAAAAAAAACGAGGCTCAGATTCATCTAACGTCCATCATAAGAAGAAGAGAGGACAAATAACAGAGGACAGATACATCTTCTCCCTATTCCTGCCCGAATTCGTCTAGTATTGGAGAACAGAGAGGAAAGAAGAGAGGAGATAACGGACTTAGGGTTAGGATTAGAAACATACGTACTCAAGGAATATGGGATTCGCCATCGCAATGGACGATCGATCGAAAAGAGCCAAAATAGCAGATGATTGAATCCATCATTGACATTCACCAATCATCGTCGTCACTTAGATCGAATGCAACATTCACCAATCATCATCGCCTCTTAGATCGAATGCAACAAACGGAAAGGTCAAGAGAGAAAATTAGATAGGGGATTTGCGCCGGAAATTAAAGAGAAAGATTCATCGGCATCGGCATCGGCATCGGCATCGGCATCGGCTTGCAGAAAGAGAGGAGGGCGGGGAGAGAACCATACCCTCCCTGTCTTAATCTGTGATTCAAACTAATGAGCTGAAGAGGGGAGAACCGCCTCGATGCCAGTTTATATAGTCGAGCCGCACCGACCTTGGACGAGTTGGATCGGGTAAGAAGGCCCTTGACCCGCCCCAAATTCAATTTACCCGGCCCGTTAGCCTGCAAAATTCATTTTTAGTTATTTAATAATGCGGACGGCTTCGAAATTTGACATCCTGGAGGACATTGCGCTCTACTTTTAGGTGGGTCCCACGAGTTTCATAACTCACCGCGCAGCTACAGCGACCTCGTCTCCGCCATGCCGCCTCCGGCCATGCAATTGCCGTTTACTCAACCGTCAAATACAAACAGCAGTTGCCAAGCAGCCCAAAGATGAATAATATGGATTCTTTATATGGAATATGACTTTTCATTCATTGCCTTTTAATGTTCTTCCTCTATATGTCCGAAATAGTTTATACTGCTCGTGAACGTTTGTCCAACGTGTAATCATCTATAAGTAGGTGAATCCATTAATTTGTTTTCAGTGCTCAGTAACTTATTTCAAGGTTGGACTTCAACTTCGATCTTGATCACACCAACCAATTAATTTGACGGTGTCTTCACGGAGGATTCCACGTCACTTCTTGTAGATGTGCATGATGCGCGCGTACGAATTCGGTGCACGAGTCACACGTGCTTGAGGAGTGAGGTAAAGACCAGTCTATTATATGACCCATGTTCTTCGTTCGGTCAAAATTTGACCAAAATTGTGAAAAGGAGCTCAGGCGACCAAAGAGGTCTTCACCCAACTTCGATCCGGTTACTCGGTCCGTCAGCACCGCCATACACACCCGACCCGCTTGTAGTGCCGTCGTCACATCACACACAGCTGGTCCCACATTTCACAGGGCACGTGGTCGGCGAGGACGCCACTGACCCGAAGGAGACGCATTGCTCACGTGCCACTGGTTCCGCAACGCTCCCCACGCGTTCGGGTCGTGGCATCGACAACGTTTCGCGTCCCAAAGATGCACACCCAAGTCTTCTCCGCATCCAGGTGGCACTATTAGACAGTTCTACCGATGGAACCCATCTAACGAGTTGGTAGGAGTCTTCTCTCGCGCACATACGGGGCATCCAACTAATTTGCCACGGAACGGTAAGCAAAATTACACATATTATAAAAATAAAGCAATTTACCTATTATTCCAAATCAATTTAAATTTAGCTAAAACGAAAAACTTACATTTAATTTCCGTCAATATTCAATTGGCACTAATATAAGTAAAAGTTATCATGATAAAGATATTAATATTAAGCATTTAAAATTTAACTCAAACTACAAACCTTACAATATTTTTTATTACTGCATCAAAACCTTTTAACTTCATTGAAAAATAATGTAATCGATTGAAGAACGATGAGGAGAGGTTTCCCGTGCTCCCTTCTTTGCCTCTTATCCTTCGTGGCAGCTGCTGGTGCTGCTCTGGGAAGTGCAGGACGTGCGTTGAGGCAGGGAGACGCCCTTAACGAGCTCATCTTCGATGTGACCAAGTTGCGAAGGGAAGCAGTCGATGTTGCTTCCTCTAAGACCAGTATGTTTCTCGACGATCTGACCTCGAGAGAACATGACAACGATGGGTTGAAGGAGAAGGACAAGATCGTGAAGCTGCCCGGCCAGCCTCAAGGAGTAGACTTCGATCAGGATGCAGGTTATGTCACCGTCGACGCCCGAAGCGGACGAGCCCTCTTCTATTACTTCGCTGAGGCAGTCGGCCGTGACAGCAGTTCCAAGCCTCTACTTCTCTGGTTCAATGGAGGTTAGCGATCGCCAGTTCATCGCTTCATACATGTTCCTCGAGATCTTAACGAGACTGTGACCAAGGGCCTGGCTGTTCGTCCTTTGGGTGCGGGGCGATGGAGCAGCTCGGTCCCTTCCGGGTCATGAGCGACGGAGAACTCTTCACAGGAACCCGTATGCTTGGAACGCAGGTATGCAGCAGCGACTGTGAACAGCAGCATCATGGTGTACTGATCGAACGTGACGATGCAGTGGCCAACGTGTTGTTGTGCCAAGTCACTACTGTAGGTAAGTATTTTACCGCTGGTTACCCGGGTTGTTTGGGTGCTGTCGTTCTAACCCATTCCTTTTGTAAGGTCAACATTATGCTACGGCGTTGATCGACCGCATGCGCAACGCTGGCCGAGTCATCAATAGCTTGAGCGATCGAATTGTCGAGCTCGGCGAACGAGGAGCTTTAGGCCGGTACGACGCCCGAAGTCATGGTAGCTGCTGAGCAACGCGCGATTGATCTGGAGGCGGAAGTTGTGCGCCTCAAGCCCGAGCTCGAGGAGGCTGCACGGCAAGAGGGGGAGCTCCAGGTGCAACTGAAGGGGGCTCGGGCCCGAATCCGCTCGATGGAAGCGGAACTGCTCGAGCTCTCCAAGAAAGTGAAGGCGGTCCGTGCCGAGGCCCGTACGTCGGCTGAGGCACTGGTGGAGAAGGTCCGCCAAAGACCCGAAAAGGATAAGCAGCTGATCGAGGCCTACAAAGGGTCTCAAGGCTTCCAACTCGGGCTGACTCGATCGGGGTAGGTCACCTACAAGTATGGATACCATATCGCGCTGGCCCGGTTCCGAGCGCAGCACCCCGATCTCCACGTCGAGGAGGATCCCTTCGCTTATCTACCTGAAGATGACACTGTCAACATACCTGAGGAGGTTCCTTTTGATGATAGTCTAGACATCCCCGGGAAGTAGGGATCGGTCGGGCGTAGACATATTTTGTAAGCCACGACCGATCCAACCATGTGATTGAACTTCGGGCTTAAATGAAAATCCTTTGTTAGAACTCGATGTCATTTTGTTCGATCTGTTTACACAAAAAACTTCTTCAAATTCAGTATGTTCCATGTTCTCGGTGTAGGGTGGCCCTCCATTGTGGCTAATCGGTAAGCGCCGTCTCGGACGACGCCAACCACCCGATAAGGTCCTTCCCAACTAGGGGAGAGCTTGTCGCGTGATCAGGTCGGGTCACTGACTTCAGCTTTGCACAAGACCAGGTCGCCTAACCTGATCAGCCGAGGACGCACCCTTTGGTTGTAGATTTTGGCGACGACTCTTTTGTAGGTGAGGGCCTTTAAGTGGGCATTGGCCCACCGCTCCTCGAGCAAGTCGAGATCGGCTCGTAGTCCTTTTGATGACGCTTCTTCCTCGTAACTTTCCACCTGAGGAGTGGGGATAACGACCTCGGGTGGTAAGACGGCCTCGGTACCGAATGTGAAGTTGTAAGGGGATTCTCCCATGGCGGTCTTGGGTGTGGTTCGTGAAAACCACAGGATGCTTGGGAGCTCGTCTACCCAAGCAGTCTGAGCCCCAGACACTCTCCTTTTAATCCCGTCTAAGATAGCTTTGTTGGTCACTTCTGCCAGGCCGTTTGTTTGGGGATGAGCCACTGAGCTGAACCTTAGTTGTATCCCGTAGCTTGCACAAAATTTCTTGAACCTGGCGCTAGCGAACTAGGTCTCATTATCGGTGATGATGACTCCGGGTAAGCCGAACCAAGTCACTATGTTCTTCCACATGAATTTTTCCACCTGGCACTCTGTAATCATTGCCAGTGGCTTGGCCTTGACCCACTTTGTGAAGTAATCCACCCCGACGATAATATACCTTCGTTGTCCTGAGGCCGACGGGAAGGTCCCGAGGAGGTCCATCCCCCATTGTACGAAAGGCCATGTGGAGTCTACGGGAGTGAGCGGCATTGTGGGTTGCCGGGGTGTCCTAGCGTGCCTCTGGCATGGGCCGCATTGCTGTACGTAGGCCTTCGCGTCATGGCACATGGTGGGCCAGCAATACCTCTGGTGAAGGGTTTTAAAAGCTAAGGTTCGCCCGCCGATGTGGTCATCGCAGATTCCCTCGTGGACTTCAGCTAGGACCGATAGAGCCTCTTTAGGGTCTAGGCACCGTAGGAGCGGGCGGGTGAATGACCTCCGGTAGAGCCGTCCGTTCATCTCACAGTACCAGGCCTGGGTGTGCTGTAGGTGTCGGGCCGTGGCCTTGTCGGCGAGCAAAGTCCCATTTCACTTAAACTATAACATCTCTTATATCTATGTTGCTGGTGCGTTGACCGAGGTCATGACTTCGATCATGACGGCACGGAACGGGAGCTCCTCGACCTTGGGACTGATTTCGAGGCCGGGTCTTGAAGCTAATTTCACTAGCGCATCTGTCTGCTCGTTTTGATCCCTTGGGACCCTGGATAGCACAAAGCAAGGAAAGTTAGCAGCTAGCTTCTTTACCTCGGCCAGGTATTTGGACATGTTCGGATCTTGGGCCTCGTATCCCCCGTTGATGTGTTCGGCTAATAGCTGCGAATCGGTGTGGACATGAATGTCTTGCGCTTGCATCTCGATAGCCAACCTAAGTCTAGCTAGGAGCACCTCGTATTTCGCCTCGTTATTCGTGGCTTTAAAGCCGAAGCAAAGGGAACGTTCAAATGTCTGCCCGTTGGGACCTTCCAACACCAATCCTACACTTGCGCTCCTTGAGTTGGCCGACTCGTCCACACGTAGGGTCCATCTCCCTTTGGGCTGCTCCAACTCTTTGTCCTCAGATAGAGTTAGCTCCGAGATGAAGTCGACGACTGCTTGAGCTTTAATGGCGGTCCTCGGAGCGTATTGTATGTCGAACTCGCTGACCACCAACCACTTGATGAGACGACCTGAGATGTCAAACTTAGATAAAACTTGTCGGAGCGGTTGATCGGTGATTACCTTGATCGGGTGAGCCTGAAAGTAAGGGCGCAGCTTTCGGACCATTAATACAAGCGCCAGGGCCAGTTTTTCGATCGGCTGGTATCGCTCCTCAGGCCCGTTCAGCACATGGATGGTGTAGTAGACGGTAGTTGCACTCCGGAAGCTTCCTCGATCAGGACGGAGCTAACCGCATGTTGAGGGAGCTTGGCCGAGGAAGAGGCTGAGTTGTTCCCATGGGGAGATTGTAGCAAGGCGAGGGAGCTTGGCTAAGTGTTGTTTTACCTGTGCAAGGGCCTCTTCGCACTCTGCTATCCATTTGAAGCCCTTCGGGTTCTTTAAGGCATGGAAGAAGGGGAGACATCTGTCGCCTGATTGGGGCAGCGAGTCTCCCATTTAGCCGCACCTCCTTGATTGTCCAGGGGCGACTTCATGTTAATGATGGCTCAGACCTTTTCTGGGTTGGCGTTGATCCCTCTCTCGTGTATGATAAATCCGAGGAATTTTTCCGAGCCGACACCAAAGGTGCACTTTGCGGGGTTGAGGTACATGTTGAATCTCCGCAACGTGCCGAACGCCTTAGCCAAGTCAGACAGATGTGCTGCGGTCGTCCGGCTTTTGACAATCATGTTGTCGACATACACCTCCATGTTTTGCCTGATATGTTGGGCGAACATTTTGTTCACAGTTCTCTGATATGTGGCTCCGGCATTTTTTAACCCGAACGGCATGACCCGATAGAAGTATATATTGGGTCCAGCCCATAGGTGGGCTTGGACCAGATAATTGAGCTTTTGAGCCTAAATCAGTTAATTAGAAAGAAAACAAATAGGTGGGCAGAGAAAGGGTTTTTAGTAGAACGGTGAAACGTGCAGCGTGCGGTGTGCAGCGTGTAGCGTGCGGCGACACAGTGAGAGAAAGAAAGAGGAGAGAGAGAAAAGCTAGGTTTCTGAGTTTTCTGCTTGACGATCAGTGGCCAAACTTCATTAGTTTTGGCCCAAATTTGACGTGGAGAATCCTTGCAGTAAACTCTACAATCCTAACGGTGCCGATCTGCGGTTTATCCTCTCTAAGGTGCTTTCCTATCATGTCTATTTGGTGAGATTTAAAATCTTTCTTAGAAGAGATCCATCAATAAGATGATGATGCAAGCCAAAATATGTGATCTTGATGTTATTATGATCTTCTTGTTATTTTAGAGAAGACCTATTGTAAACCTGTTATCATTATTGGTGATAGTGGAAGTTTGAAGTGGACTACGGTCCCGTGGTTCTTCCCGTATTAGGTTTTCCACGTTAAAAATTCGGTCTCACTTGTGATTGTTCAGTTGTTTTGCTATTTATATTATTTTGGTTAATATTTGCTTATAATATCAAGTTGGTATTTTTGATGAGGAACCTATTTTGATACACAAAGAGGAAAAGAATTATTTTGTATTAATGATTTTTCCCAATAAGTGGTATCAGAGCTAGGTTGTTATTTGCTACTAATTTTCTTGTGTGATTGAAATGAAAGAATCAGATGGTATGATTAAATTGAACTCATCAAATTATTCCACTTGGAGGCGTATGATGGAAGATTTGCTCTATTGCAAAGATTTGTATAAGCACATCAAAGTTAAAGAAAAACCCTCTACTATGGAAGAGGAGGAATGGGAGGTCCAACACAGGAAAGCTATTGCTTATATTAGAAAATGGATGGATATAAATTTGCATGAGCATATTTCTGATGAAACCAGAGCTGATATTGTTTGGCAAAGGCTAGAAAATCTGTTTGCGAAAAAGACAGTGGGAAATAGAATTTCTCTCCTTAGAAGACTTGTTAATTTGAAATATAAAGATGGTGGCAACATTGTTGAGCACATAAGCCTATTTCAGAGTCTTGCAAACAAGTTGGTTGCTATGAAAATGAATATAGATCATGAAATGCAGGGATTACTACTTCTCAGCTCTTTACTAGAAAGTTGAGAAACGTATGTGGTGACAATTTATAACTCCATGCCAGAGGGGACTCTAACTATAGACATGGTTAAAGATAGTTTACTGAATGAAGATGCCAGAAGAAAAGAACATGGAGAATCTTCTTCTGGTGCACTTATTACTGAAAACCAGGAAAGACGTGGAAGAAGTCATAGTAGAAATTCACATGGTTATAGAGGAAGATCCAAGTCTAGAAGAGATATCAGGTGTTTCCACTGCAACAGGCCAAGTCATATGAAGAAAGAGTGTAGGTTTTGGAAGCGAGAACAGAATGAAAGGAAGAAAAATGAAAAAGAGACCAATACAGTTGCTGCTGAAGGTGATATCATTAGTGTTTGTGATAATGGATGTGTTAGTCTTGCAGCTCAGGACAGTAACTAGGTAATTGACTATGGTACTTCATTCCATGTTACTTCTCATGGTGATTTCTTCAGATCCTACACTACTGGTGATTTTGGTAATGTTAGAATGGGAAACAATGGTACATCCAAGATTATGAGTATTGGAGATATTTGCTTAGAGACTAGTACTAGGAGCAAATTGATACTCAAAGATGTTAGACATGTTCCGATATTAAATCTGAATTTGATATCTACAGCAGACTTGATGATGAGGATTTGCACATTATTTTGGTGAAAGCAAATGGAAGCTCACTAAAGGTTCTCTAGTTGTGGCGAGAGGAAAGAAGTTAAACTCTTTTTATATTATGGAAGCTAAGCTATACAAAGGAGAGATTAACGCAATTCAAAAGGGTGAAAGCATAGATCTTTGACATAAGAGGCTTGGTCATATCAACGAGAAGAGACTTCAAACTCTTGCTAGAAAATAGTTCTTACTAGAGTTACAAGGTACATCTCTTAAATCTTGTGATCATTGCTTAGTTGGAAAAACACATAGAGTTATATTTCATACTTATCCGCTATCTAGAAGATTAAATATTATTAATTTAGTTCATACTGATGTTTGTACTATGCAAACTAGAACTCTTGGAGGTGCTCTTTATTTTGTTACTTTTATTGATGATCATTCTAGAAAAGTTTGGGCTTTTGCTTTGAAATCTAAAGACCAGGTACTCAATGTCTTCAAAGAATTTCATGTCAGTGTTGAAAGAAAACGCGAAAAGTTAAAGAGTGTTCGAGCAGATAATGGTGGCGAGTACAGGGGTCCTTTGAGAATTATTGCAGGTTTCATGGTATCAGGCTTGAGAAAATAGTTCCAAAAACTTCTCAGCAAAACGGTGTGTCAGAAAGGATGAACAGAACCGTTGAAGAAAGGATTAGGTGTATGCTTTCCCACGCCATGTTACCTAAGTCATTTTGGGGGGAGGCTATGAGAACTACAGTTGACCTGATAAATCTTTCTCCATCAGTTCCTTTGAAAGGTGATGTTCCAGAGAGAGTATGGAAAGGGAAAGATATATCTTATGATCATTTGAAAGTCTTCGGGTGTAAAACATTTGTACATATTCCCAAAGATGAGAGATCCAAGCTTGATAATAAGGCAAAGGCATGTATTTTCTTGGGATATGGTCATGAAGAGTTTGGGTATAGATTATGGGATCCAGTGAACAAGAAGATTGTTAGAAGCATGGATGTTATGTTTCTTGAAGACCAATTGTTTGATAATGGTGATAATATTGAGAAGCCAAAAACCTCTGTTTATATTCCTTGGAGTTTGGGTTCAGTTCCTCCACCTATAGTTCATGATGATCATGGGGGAGATGATGAAGAAGAATGTGGTGAGAATGTGAGTGATGATACTCCTACAGTTGATGAAGTTGAACCAACTGAGCAAGCACCTCCACCACCAGTTGAGATTCCATTGAGAAGATCCACAAGAGAGCGACAACCATCTACAAGATATCCTCCAGATCCATATGTTATGCTTACTGATGGAGGAGAGTCAGAAACTTACCAAGAAGCTATTCTACATGAGCACAAAAATGAATGGGTTAAAGCCATGCAAGAAGAGATGAGATCTTTGCTTAAGAACCACACCTATAACTTGGTAAAGTTGCCAAAAGAGAAGAAAGCTCTCAAGAATAAATGGGTTTACAAATTGAAGACTGAAAATAATAGCTCACAACAAAGATACAAGGCACGACTAGTTGTGAAGGGATTCAGTCAGAAGAAAGGTATTGACTTTGAAGAAATATTTTTTCCTATGGTAAAAATGTCATCTATCCGAGTTATTCTTAGTTTAGCTACCTGCTTGGATTTAGAAGTTGAGCAACTTGATGTGAAAACTGCATTTCTTCATGGTGATCTAGAAGAAGAAATTTACATGGAGCAACCAGAAGGCTTCAAAGTCAAGGGAAAAGAAAATATAGTGTGCAAGCTAAGAAAAAGTTTATATGGTCTCAAACAGGCACCCAGACAGTGGTATAAGAAGTTTGATTCCTTTATGATAAGCCAAGGGTACAATAGAATCACATTTGATCATTGTGTGTTTACAAAAAAATTTTCAGATAATGATTTCATTATTCTCCTGTTATATGTTGATGATATGCTGATTGTTGGTCATGATGCTGATAAAATTGAAAAACTTAAAAGAGGGTTAAGTAAGTCTTTTGCTATGAAAGACTTGGGATCGGTGAAACAAATACTTGGCATGAAGATTCTTCGTGATAGGAAGAAAGGGAAGATTTGGCTATCTCAGGAGACCTACATTGAGAAGGTTCTTGAAAGATTCAATATGAGTAAAGCTAAAGCAGTTTGTTCTCCACTTGCAGGTCATTTTAAGCTCAGCTCAAAACAATGTCCGACAAGTGAGAAAGAAAAAGAAGAAATGTCCAAAGTACCTTACTCATCTGCAGTGGGCAGTTTGATGTATGTTATGGTTTGTACTAGGCCAGATATAGCTCACGCAGTTGGAGTTGTTAGCCGATTTCTCTCTAATCCTGGAAAAGAACATTGGGCAGCAGTAAAATGGATATTAAGATATCTAAGAGGTACTTCCAGGTTGTGTTTATGTTTTGGTAGTAGTGAACCTGTGTTAGAAGGGTACACAGATGCAGACATGGCTAGTGATACTGATTCCAGGAAGTCTACTTTGGGGTTCTTGATGACATTTGCAGGGGGAGCAGTCTCTTGGAAATCTAAGTTCTGAAAATGTGTTGCTCTATCAACCACGTATAGAATACATAACCATTCTTGAAGTTTGTAAGGAAGCTTTATGGATGAAAAAGTTTCTACAGAATTGGGCTTGAAACAGGCAAAATATACTATTTATCATGATACATCAGTGCCATTCACCTCTCCAAGAATTCAACATACCATTCTAGATCTAAGCATGTTGATGTGAGATACCATTAGATTCGTGATGTGCTTGAGATGAAAGAATTACAGTTGGAAAAGGTGCATACCAATGAGAATGGATCAAACATGTTGACAAAGTCTTTACCTAAGAAGAAGCTTGAAGCTTGTAGGCGAAGAGCGGGTTTAGTACAGCCCACTATATGAGCCGGAGGGGGAGAATTGTTGGGTCCAGCCCATAGGTGGGCTTGGACCAGATAATTGGGATTTTGAGCCCAAATCAGTTAATTAGAAAGAAAACAAATAGGTGGGCAGAGAAAGGGTTTTTAGTAGAACGGTGAAACGTGCAGCGTGCGGTGTGCAGCGTGCAGCGTGCGGCGATGCAGTGAGAGAAAGAAAGAGGAGAGAGAGAAAAGCTAGGTTTCTGAATTTTCTGCTTGACGATCAGTGGCCAAACTTCGTCAGTTTTGGCCCAAATTTGACATGGAGAATCCTTGCAGTAAACTCTACAATCCTAACGGTGTCGATCTGCGGTTTATCCTCTCTAAGGTGCTTTCCTGCCATGTCTATTTG
This sequence comes from Musa beccarii, assembly GCA_024322285.1. Lineage (NCBI taxonomy): Eukaryota > Viridiplantae > Streptophyta > Magnoliopsida > Zingiberales > Musaceae > Musa > Musa beccarii. The sequence goes on along the minus strand of CM044401.1, from coordinate 221,211 downwards.
GTGAGATCTAAAATCTTTCTTAGAAGAGATCCATCAATAAGATGATGATGCAAGCCAAGATATGTGATCTTGATGTTATTATGATCTTCTTGTTATTTTAGAGAAGACCTATTGTAAACCTGTTATTATTATTGGTGATAGTGGAAGTTTGAAGTGGACTACGGTCCCGTGGTTTTTCCCGTATTGGGTTTTCCACGTTAAAAATTCGGTCTCACTTGTGATTGATCAGTTATTCTGCTATTTATATTATTCTGGTTAATATTTGCTTATAATATCAAGTTGGTATTTTTGATGAGGAACCCATTTTGATACACAAAGAGGAAAAAGAATTATTCTGCATTAACGTTTTTTTCCCAACAATATATTCTTTGATCGGTGATGAAGGTTGTATGCTCTTGGTCTTCGGGCGCCATCCTGATCTGGTTGTAGCTAGAGAAGGCATCCATAAACAAGAGACGAGCGTGCTCCAAGGTCGAGTCGACCAGCTGGTCAATCCTATGGAGGGGATAGCAGTCCTTCGGGCATGCCCGATTTAGATCAGTGTAATCCACACACATTCTCCAGCTTCCATTAGGCTTTTTGACGAGAACTACATTCGACAACCATCGTTGATACTTGGCCTCGGTTATGAAGCCCACCGCTAAGAGATGCTCCACTTCGCTATGGACCGCCTGTTGGTGATCGGGGGCTAACCTTCGAGGCTTTTGCTTCACTGGGCGAGCTTCGGGCGAAATGCTTAGGTGGTGTTGTGCCACTCTATGATCGACACCGGGCATATCCGCCAGTGACCAAGCGAAGATGTTGGTGTTTTCCACTAGGAAGCTGATAAGTTGCACCTGTTCATACTCCGGGAGTTCTGACCCGACCCTTACTACCCGATCTGGCCGGTCTTCAAATAGCGATACGTCTATTGTAGACTCCGTCGGCTTGGGGTGTTGAGATGGCCTCTTGACACCCCACGGATTCTCCAGGGGTTTCCTAGTCCTTACTCTCTTGGGCAATGAGACCGCCGTCAAGTAGCACTGCTTGGATTCGCGGGGGTTTCCCCTTGCTTCCCCAACCCCACCATGGGTCGGGAACTTTATCGTTTGGTGGTAGGTGGAAATGATAGCCCGAAACTTGTTAAGAGTTGGACGGCCCAGGATGATGTTGTACGTCGAGGGAAGGTCCACCACCATGAAGGTCGCCATCATCGTCTTTGACCTCGGTGCGTCTCCCAGAGTTATGAGCAAAGTAATCGTACCTAGTGGGGAGATCGAATCATCGGTGAACCCGGTGAGCGCTGAGCACATCGGCTCCAGGACGTCCTTGGACAAGCCGAGCTTTTGAAAGATGTCAAAGAAGAGGACGTCGGCGGAGCTCCCTGTGTCAATCATAATTCTCCTCACCTGGGCATTGGCGATCCTGGTTGTGATCACCAATGCATCGTCGCGCTTGGAGCGTTCTGCCTCCTCGGTCGGGAAATGATTTCGGGGTCGAGCCACCACTTGGGAAGTTTGTTCGAGGACGCCGGCGTAGGCCTTCGCCCGACATGCTATTCCCCTCGAGCGCTAGGCCACCAAGTTATAACATCGATTTGCCGCTCAATAGGACCTTCGGGCACGACGAGGATCCCGATCCTCCTCAGGTATCGGCCAAGATGCCCTCGGCGTATGAGCTCCTTAATTTGATGCTTCAGGTCATGACATTCCTCGGTGTCGTGACCGTGCTCCCGATGAAAATGACAGTACTTCGTTTGGTCCCTGAACTCTCGGGGACTCTTCATCGGGTTCGGGGCCTTCAATAGCCCTTTTTCTTTTATCTGGAGGAATATTTCAGTTTTGGACGTCCCCAAGGCTGGAAGGTGGGACCTTGTGGTCGGCACGTCGGGTCGATCCAACCTTCGCCTTGGGGCGGTTGATGGTTGTCCCAGGGACGACTCTGCCCTGGTTCTCTTGTGCTCCTCTCGTCTTCCGGCCATCAAAGACTCCGCTGCAACATACTAGTTCACGCATTGGAGCATCTCTGGGACCGCCGTGGGTAGTCTCTCGATGAGGGACCAGAAAAACCTGGAGGGTCGCAGCCCCATCATGAATGCCTGCATTATCAGAGATGGGTGAGCGTCGGGTAACCCCCGGATTTCTGTGGCAAAACGGTTCACGAATTGGGAAAGAGACTCATCCTCCTTCTGGTTAAGCCCGAGGAGCAGGGTGACGGATGGCTTCGGCCGGGTGTAGGCCAGGAAATTGAGCTCGAAATCTTTGGCGAGCTGGTCAAAGGACGTGATTGATCCGACCCTCAGCCTGCTATACCACGCTCGGTCCGAGCCCCTGAGGGTAGTAGGAAACGCCCTGCACATCAAGGCATCGGAAGTCCCATACAATGCTATTTGGGCTCGGAAGGTAGCCACATGCTCCGTCGGGTCTATGCCGTCGTTATAGGCGTCGAGAGAGGGAGGCGGAAGCTCAGGGGAACTTGTCTTTCCTGTATCTCGGGGGAAAATGGGGATCCTCGGTGAGTGTCTTCCCCGAGCTCCTCCTTAGACTTACAGATTTCTCTTTGCACCTCGTCGAGTTGTTGGTTGACAGAGTGCAACTGGGCTCGAAGGGAGTTTGTCGAGTCCAACGATAATACCTTGGGTTCCAGCAGCGTGCTGGGATTTCCTGACACCCCTTCCGTGAGCGAGGTTGGGACCGCCTCGGTCGAGGCCGGGGGCGCCCTTGGGATCGGAGGCGTCACAGGCATTAGAGCTAGTGGTCCTGGCCGCCGTGGAGGCAGGGTCGTCGATAGTAGCGCCAGTTGCGGAATAAGCGGGATGATGGCTTGCATCATCCCGATCATAGTTTGAACTTGATGGGCAAGGCTCCAGAATGCCTCATGCAGAACGACCGACTGGCTGGTTGTGACGCCCTCGGGTGGCGACAACTCGAGGTTGGTGAATAGCCGCCAGTAGCGTTCTGAAGTCGTGATGGGGTCTTCCATTTGGAGCCCGTCGGGTGGTGGGGGGCACTCCCAAGTCCCTCCGGCCGGGCGAGATCCCTCCACCATGCATTCGCATGGGTCAGTCTGTTGGTCTCGTGACATCGGGCCCTCCTTCTAGCGCCAATCTGTTGAGTACCTTTATGCCGTGGTCGCTGAGTCAACACGGCTAGGTTCAGGTCCGAATGCATCGATATCTCCTTGACAGATCTTCAAGTAGACCGCAGACGTTGGGTTGATCGAAGTGGGTCCTCAACCCGCTCCAGGAGGAGGCTTCCCTTCCAAGCACGGTTCGCCTCGCGCCTTTTGGCTCCTGCACACAGGTCGGGTCGGGAAGATGCGACCCGACCCCTCCAATGGTTAAGTTAGTATACGGTTGTGGATGGTTTACTTCAGAAAAAAGGAGAAGAAGAAGATCCCCTCTCACAGCATGGTCCGGGGGTTTTTATGTTGGAGGGAGGGCTGACTCCCGGGGTATAGTATCGTGCAGCCTCAGGTCTCCGTGCTACGTCCGTAGGCTGCCGTCTCGAGCTTTCTGGAATGGTGCTATGAAGGCGCCGTTCCGGGCTCTCTGGGACGACGCTATCCCTCGGCGCTCGTGCCCGCACGAGAGCGTTCCTGGAGGGATCACGTTGGTGTCGTCTTCGGGCTTCCCGGGACGACGCTGTATTGTAGATGACGCCCACGCCCGTATGAGGACGTGGTTCAGAGGGGCCACATCGGTGCCGTCTCCGGGCTTCCCGGGACGGTGCGATATCGCGGACGGCGCCCACGCCCGTATGAGGACGTGGTTCGGAGGGTGACATATGGTGCCCTGGTCGGCGCTGCGCTGCGAGTACGCGGCGGCCAGGGTCGCCGAGTTGAAGCTGAGGTGGTCTACCATCTCAACTTTTATATTAACGTGACAGTGAAGCAACTTTTATATTAACGTAACTTTTATATCATCACACATGAGCGGAGCGGGCGGCGCGGGTACGTGACCTATCAGAAGCAAAGAGATGTCTATTAGGATCATGATCATCTTCATTTCATCTCAGTGCTGTGGATCAATGAAGTGGCTGTCACTTTAGTCGACTGCAAAAACCAGAAGTGGATTCACTGCAAATACCTATCCATGTGTGATGATAATGCAGCAGAGGTTGCACATCAATGCCATTTGATTTGTGGAACCTTCTGCGGTCAGAAACAAAGACAGTCAACCACTAGGATGTTCCTTGTGGAATTCCCCTGGTCCAGATGGTGGAAGTCCTTACCCAACATTGGGTGGAATCCATGTGTGTTTCACACTCATGTTTCGTCCTGCACAAGCTAAATAGCTAGTATGCATGCATCAGGCGCACGGTCCCTTTCCTGAGCTGCTTAACCCCCACAGCGACTGAGAATATTCCGGTAAGGCCATGCGCAGCACAGTCATCGAAAAGACAGCTAGGTTAGGTTTATGGGCAGCATAGTTGACCTACAAACCAACAACAGAGAGCAAAAATTTTCCAGACTACCATTTGTCCCACTTCACCACAGAGCAACAGAAGCTAGCTAGGAGATTGGAGAGCATTTAATGATCGGACCTTTTAAGATCATTAATGATTATTTACCAAACTTGCAACGATTGATTTTTATCCTTGTGGGGTACTTATGTAAGAAACATTAACATTAAGGCTTCTACTCTGTTAATTTTATAGCTTAAGTTTTCCTTAAATTTTGTAATCAAACATTCTGGTGCAGCCAAGTCATACCACATTGGAAGGACAGTCCTACAATCTTGCCAATAATTCGACAAATTCAGGAAAATGGTGTACACGTTAGTTTTGTTCTAAATAAAATGATAAAAAAAAACAAGTATCTTATTTGTCATAAAAGTCCTACTTAAATCATACTGAACGAACGAGGTAGCATGTCAACCACATGCAGTGGTGACATTGATGGCTGAGTTCCTGTTACTTCAACCACTTAACTCTCTCGACCGACTAAAACTTCCAGTTTAAGAAGACTGAACTAGAACATCCATTAGATTTAGAAGAATGATCGGAGGACAAGGCCCTCACACGACTCTCTATGTACTCTTGTTCCATCATCATACCCCCAACGATGTTTTAGAAGCATCATTGCATGAAATAAAGCAGCTGCTCTGTCTTTTCTTCACTTTCGTGGTAATCTACCTACGAAGTTCTATCTTTCACCCATTCAATTTTGATCGTTAATTTTCGTGAAGTTCACGTAGCCTAATCTATTTTTGTAGAACCATGTGTCATGATGATTAGAGATCATTGTGTTTAAAACTTAGGAAAAAATCCTCAAAAATTAAAAAACACTTATATCTAATGTCTATTGTCCCACAAGTTTAAGATTGAAAAGTGCTTGCATCTAACATCCTCTTCCTCCAAAAGACGGTCATACCTAAAGAGAGGAGCTTATTCTTGCCGTACTGATTTAATGAGAATACATCTTTCATATGTTCCACTATATCACGTCTAAAAAAACTGTTTATCTACTGTAATAATTGACGTAGTACGTCCAGCATATGATATGGATTCCACCTATTAATTATCGATGGTTAGAAAATAATAAACATATCACTTCTAACTCCTTAGATTTACCCAAAACTTTTCTCCTCTCATTGCGCTTCCACTTACCGTGTATATTGTGTTGTTGCGTTGATGGTGGATTGAGCTAGGATTAAGATGGTGTTTTGCAGTTTGCTTCCTTGATATTTGAATGTACCATTGAATCTGGTTTGAATCCTTCAAACGATGAGATCGGTTATGTCAAAAGGATTACCGGGACAAGAAATTGGAGTCCATCACTGACGAGCCTCCGGATGTCCGGGAAACCTACCATGAATGTTTGGCTGCTTATCTTCTGAACTATAAATATCTTTTCATGAATCTATAGGGTCCCACAAACAAAATATGCATGATCAATGTTTTTATAGCGTTACTAGAAAAGCATATGCGAGCTGCAATTAACCAAAAACAACAAAAAAAATCAATATCGATGCCGGACGATCTAGTATTGTTATTGCCTAGAGGTTAGACTGGTAATAGACGATGTTAAGTTTCGATTTATAAATTTTGTTTCTTTTGACAAAAAAATAAAAGACTATATCAAGGCCACTACGACTGGCCAATTTATTAATACAGTTGTCATGCAAAATCACCATTTAACTTCAAAAAAAGAATAACTCATTTTAATGAATAATTTAATATTTCAAAAAAGTGTCTTCTATGTTAGAAATCTATGATGGTCTTGGTCTCGATGAGGATAGGAAAAGTTCTACAACCAATAACTATACTATTGAATTCTATCTTGAAGATTTTTTCCTCCTTTTTATGCTGATGCTCATTGTCTTCCGATTTGAAGTAAAATTTTCGGTTCAGGAATCATAATCACTCGGTGATCACGGTTCAACAACATATTACTCTTTATAATATCATATACTAACTTTAATAACGTTTTCTCAATCGTGTTTTGGATCCTACAACATATGTCTAAGAATTCTTGCCAAGATTAGTATTCCCCTTAAGTTCATCGTTATGCTCATACCTTACGTATCACCATCCCCAATTAGTTTCACAATAATACGTGTATTTGCTTATGCTATGCCGATAGAAGTCGTTCACCACCTCGCTAAGCATCTTCAGATCATATTCTCCAATCTTGCTCAATTCTATCATGCTCCCACTGTTTCCTCAAAGAATGTGTTCCTTCTCAGGAAACACTGCTCTTGGCAACAAAGACCTTTTGGTCCTCAGGGTGATAGAAATAATAACCACAAGTTTCCTTGGGGTATCCCACAAACTTGCATCGTTCCGTCCTGGATTCCAACTTATCGGGATCGTGTCTTTTAACGTGGGCAGGACAGTCTCAAATCTTACAAACCTTAAGATTAGACTTCTACCCTCTCCATATCTCATATGGTGTAGACACTACCGATCTAGATGAAACTCTGTTCAGAAGGTAAATTACGATCTATAGGGCATATCCCCAAAATGAGATGGGTAGGTCAGCGAAACTCATCATAAACCACACCATATCTAATAGTGTGTGATTCCTCCTTTCTGATACACCATTGAGCTGTGGTGTATAAAGAGGTGTCCATTGAGACAGAATCCTATGGTCTTTAAGAAACTAGGTGAATTTTGTACTCAAGTATTCTCCTCCTCGATCCGATCGAAGAGTTTTAATACTCTTTCCAATCTGGTTCTCTACTTCATTCTTATACTCTCTGAATTTTTCGGAGGTTTCAGACTTATACTTCATCAAGTACATATGTCCATACCTAGAGAAATCACCAGTGAAAGTAATGAAGTAGGAATAACCACTTATGTCATGAGTTGACATAGGACCACATACATCACTATGTATGAGTTCTAGTAACTCAATGGCTCTCTCTCCAGTTCCACTAAATGGAGAGTTGGTCAATTTTTCACGAAGGCAAAGCTTGCAAGTTGTATATGACTCATAGTCAAATTGATCTAAGTACACAAGCTTTTGCCCATCTTGAGGTCCATCTCGCCTTTTGCTAATCTCCTATGCCTTATCATAACTCGCAACAAATTACGATATGATAAGCACTATCGGTATCTAATACCTATGTATTATCACAAGAATCTGACATATGGAGACTGATCATGAAAGTAACTGAAGCTTTTCTAAGCTTCTGTTTCACTTTTTCTGCAAGATACGCTTTGCAGTTTCTCTTCCAATGCCCATCTTGACTGTAGTGGAAGCACTGTCCTTTGTCCTTTGTTGGGTCAATTTTGGCAACCTTTACCTTACCCTGTATGCTCTTGCCCTTACCCTTCTCAAGGGTCTTCCCAACCTTCCTTTTTCTTTTGGTCTCACCAATATAGAGAACTAATTTCTCTTTCGTGATTGTGCTATTTGCCTTCCTCAACATATTGAGGAGTTTAGGGAGAGATACCTTAAGTTTGTTCATATTAAAATTCATGATGAACTGAGAAAATGAATACGGTAACACTGGACGAGAGTGGAATCATCTATATACTTCGCATATTGGGCAAACTCTTTTTAAGGAGCTTCTGTCTCAGGTTGAGGCATGACTGTATCTAGGACATGTGATTTTCTTCGCTGTATGAACTATTCTTAAGTTGCGAAACCAATTCGTATAATTTGGACCAGTGAAGTGGTTGACATCAAGTATGTGACACAGAAAATTTGATGACGATGTGTTTCTAATAAACAGAAGATATAACATAAGTGAATAACACGCAGATTTTACAAAAATAAATAATTAAAATATAGACTTTTATCTTGATATGCTCCCACTAATTTTTCTAACGAGTCACATGACACCCTCATGCATGTGAAACAAAAATCTCCGACAAACTTCTAGTGGGGATCGAGATCCAATCGACATCTTAGTGCAACCTCGACAGACTCGACCAATCACACTAAACTCAAAAGGTAGACAACTCTTGCCAATCACAACTCCTTATGATTCTCGTCATATTTGACCTCCGAACCGCCATGGCTTTAAGAGACTCGACCAACCATGATGTCCAGTTAAGTCATTACCATCGTTACAAGACGAGTATGATTCAGTAATATGCCCTTGAGGGATTCAACTAAGCATACCATATCCTCAGATCACCGATGACATCTCTATATCAAAAACAATATAGCGAGATACGAAATAGGTGAGCCTCAAGGGACTCGACCAACTCAGCCTACTTCGAGAATCGATTCCTGCCCTTAATGATGGAAGGCCACGTGAGTTAATTTTATTGCCTCACGCTTACCGACTTAATATTATTACATGAGGGAGTTTATGTTCGGTTTCGTGATATAACGTGTCACACATGTACATAATTAATATATTTACATTACATGCAAATATATATATACTTATCTAGTAGGTGTAAAACATTTACATCCACAAGCACACTAGATGATCATGGACTTCAACCTAATATGATTAGGCCTCAGCCAGTAGGCCTAATCACTTACATCAGAATCTATGTACATATCAGTGCATCTCTATGCACGATGATCATCCATCTCGTCAGCGTCGCGATCGTCTGAATCGAACTCAGGGGTCCCGCTACCACCTCCAGGCTTCCGCAGCGTCTTTAGGATAATTACAACATAATTACAGGTACGCAGGCCCGATAATCAACAAAAAAAATGAAGGCTCGCAGGCCCCAATAATCAACAAAAAAATGAAGGCTCATAGGCCCCAATAATCAACAAAAAAATGAAGGCTCGCAGGCCCCAATAATCATATACACACATCACAAAGTCCATGATCATCTACCCATATCACATCACATCACATATATATATCATGTAGATTACCAGATAAATAATAATAGTTACTTAAACCTTTTAAATAACTAAAATTTGAAATCAAGGATAGGCAAAGAATCTTCTAAATTTTGAAGGATATTTTGATCATTCTGTCATAAGGGACAATTGAAATTTCTAAAATTTCAAGGGATAAAATTGTCTTTTAGTAAAAAAACCCTAATTCCCATTCCCTTTGCTTTCTGTAGCCGTCGCCACCACTTCGGCGGCGACCATGCGTCGAGGCACCTTTGTGGGAGGGCATTGCTTGTGCTGCGAGCGATCAAAGACACCATAGCGCTATCCCGCGGGCAGCATAGTGCCCACAAGCGCTATCCCGCGGGCCTCCCCGCAGATGCCCTTGCGGGGCAAAGCTGCGCGGCCAGCGCCCCTCGCGGGATATGGCATTACGCTTACGGAAGGCCGCCACGAGCCCGCGCCCGTAGGAGTTGCCCTTGTTGGTGCGACGTTGCCTCACGGGTGGCGCTCGCCCTGCGGGCTCCTGTGCGCGATGATCGCGGCTAGTGTTGCCACTGTGGCAAACGACCACCTGCGACCCACGACGACCATGGTGCAAGCAACCTTGGCCAAATTACGACGGCAACAACAATTGCTGCCCTCTCTCGTCTTTTGCGTCAATGATTTTGGTGTCAAAAGCGTATCCAGAACATAACACATGCAGTTCATAAGCCAATCATCGCACGATGAACTTGTCTCTGATACCACTTCTGGGAAATCGGGAGATTCGGCATCTCATGCGCAGCGAAAAACAAAAATAAGATCAGATTTCCTATAGTTACGTACTTGACCGTCGTGCGACGATTGGTGAGCAAAAATCATAAATCCGAAAAATCTTCATGTATCATGTCAGAAGCGTTACTTGGAGAGATCGTATATCCCCGAAAATTTCAGATCCGATAAAGAGGATGAAGGAGCACTAGCGTACGCCTCTCTAGCGATAATCCACACAGCGAACGCAGCAACGACGCTCCTCAGATCACCATGGGATCTCTCTCCACCTACACCACAAGGCTGCCGGAGCCAAGGAGAAGGAGAGGAGACTGAGGAGAATAGGAGGATGACTACTAAGAGCTCTCAGTCTATGAACCAAGAGGTTCCTCCTATTTATAGATGTGGATGAAGCTTATCCTTAATAAATCTTGTTCACATTGGATCTCTATCCAATTGGATCTCATTAGATCTTCTCCGTAGGATCCAATTTGATCACATCCAATTGATTTTATCCAATCATTTAATTAGATCTCATCCATAGGATCCAAACTAGGGGCTTCGCAGATATCTCATATCCGCACTCTACTCGTCGCAAACATCCACCTTATGTGTGTGACCCTCTGGGCCCGATCTGAGCCGGCCGTGAGTCGCCCCCGTCGAACTCTTGACTCGAAACACCTTCTGATATAGTGAATTGTTATCTCCATAATAATTCACTCGACTCATTGACTATGGATGTACTAGGCCACTACGCCATAGTCTCTAGACGGTACATGGGGATCTAATCCATCGGACCTGTTTGTCCTCAGTTATCATGTATCTATAGTCCCTCATCCATCGAATATCCCAAAGACCGTATATTGGGCATGGTAAAGTCAGGCCCTTATAGAATCCTGTTCGAGTCTCGCACTAATCGAATTCTCTCGGAGAATTCCTCCTCTCTCAATTCAAACGACTCTGGTCAGGGATTTTTCCTGAGTGAGCACACGCGGGATATATATCTCATGATGCCGAGTGGATGATCCTCTATTAACACGCAATTGCCTTCGTAAGGTTGGCTATCATTCTCGAGAACCGACTATACTAGATTTGGAGCTCTCCAAACATGTAAGTCCGGCGTTAAAGAATGGAGTACTCAAACAAGACATCTTTGGTGCCTCAAGTCTAAGGACCAAACACACTACTGGGACTACGAAATCGCTGTCTGACATTAGGTATCATTAACCATATAGCATTTTGTAAGCGGATCAATCAGTGAACTCATTCTCCAATGAGCACAAGCACTGTACCTCTAGTGCCCTCACATAAGCGACTACTATGAGACCGTGATCGCCTCCATCATATAGATGAGTATACAGTGCGCTAGTCTATCCGATTATCTCGATGTCCTCATCGAGTAACCTATGATCAATATGATTTAGAATCTGTGTTTAAAGATATATCGATCTCATTATCGTGATCTCATCACGATCCGATTCCCATTGCACAGATCTATGGACATCACAATATTCATCCAGCTTAATGTGAGAAAATACCAATAATAATATGCAAAGAGATCGACATAACATGCCACAAGTGCCACCACTCACGTGATTAGCTTGTAGGGCACTTACAACCAACACTCATCACTAAAGAGAGGAGAATATGAGGTGGCTATTAGGAAGCCCTAGCCTATAGACATTTGGTTCCCTCCTATTTATAGAGGCCTCGTGTTAGCCCTAATGGATCTTGCCCTGTTGGGTACTGGATCTCCAACCAATTATCCAAGTCTCTCTTAAATTAATGGGTCTCTACCCAATAATCTCTTATTAGCTCTGATTGGATCACATCTACGAAATTCAATAATTCAAAGGCTTATTGGATATCCAATAAGATAGAGGCTTTAACGGATATCTCATATCTGAACCTCTACTCGTCGCAACACCTACCATATGTGTGTGACCCACCAGGCCCAATATCGAGCTGACTGTGAGTCATATCTATCAGAACTCCTTCTGACCCAGTGAATTATTATTTTCATAATAATTCATTCGACTCATCGACTATGATTGTACTAGGCCACTACGTCATAGTCCCTAGACAATACACGTAATCCAATCCTTTGGACATATCTGTCCTTAGTTACCGTGTACATATAGTCCTCCATCCATCTAATATACTAGAGACCGTATATCGGACATGATGCTGTCAGACCCATATTGTTTCCACTCGAGCCTCACTCTAATCGGATTCTCCCGAAAAACTCTCTCAATCCGAATGACCTTGACTAGGGATTTGTCTGAACAAGAATACATGAGATATTGCTCTTATGATACTGAGTGGATGATCCTCTGTTGACACTTAATTGCCTTTGTAAGGTTGGTTATCATTCTCGAGAATCGACTATATCAGATCTAAAACTTTCCAAACCTGTAAGTTTAGCGTCAAAGAATGAAGTACTGATACAAGGCATCTTTTGTGTCTCAAGTCTAAGGACCAAACACACAACTAAGATTATGGTATCACTGTTTGACGTCAAGTATCATTAATCATCCAGCATTCCGTAAGTGAATCAATAAGTAAACTCATTCTCTAATGAGCCCCTGTACTGTATCCTTAATATCCTCATACGAGTAGTTATAAAACCAGTCACTTTCATCATATGGACGGGTATACAATACAAGTTTATCCGATTATCTCGATGTCCCTCTCAAGTAACCTATAACCGAGATTATTTAAGGTCTATGTTTAAAGGTGAATCGATTTCATTATCATAAACTCATCACTATCTGATTCTCATTGCACAGATCCAAAGACATCACAATATACATCCATATAATGTGAAAAAATATTAATAATCATAAGCAATGAGATTAATGCAATGTGTTACAGGTGTCATCACTCATGTGATTAGCTTGTAAGGCACCTATAACTAATAATTCTGAGTTCGTTCAAGAGAGTTATGACTCTTTTAGTGCGATAGGTTCAAGTCAACCTTGCGTGACCCATGCTTGGGGGCCCTAGCCAGCTCTGGTCCTCGACCAGCTCAGGTCGTGACGTGCACTTAAGCACTAGACAATAAATACAACATGAGTGTGATCATACCAACACTAAAGCATCATATCTCATTTGCTCCGAAGTTAAATGTGCTTGGGACGAGATTAATATTAGGATGGGTGAACCCCTGAGAAGTCCTCATGTTATACCCCTTTTTATGCCCAAGTGACGAAAATCAACGTCATATAACATCGAGTCAATGCTTATTACACCTGAAATCTATAATGACCGCTTTATGGTCACTAGCATGTTTCTCGAAGGGAGCTTTCAAGATTAGGGTCGCAATGCGATTCCTAATTCGTTTAAGAAAATTATGATTGCTTCAACGAAACGAAGTCGAGTTGACCTCACGTGACCAATGCTTGGGGGCCCCGCCTAGCTCTGGCCGCGACGTGCACTTATGCGTTGGATGACTAACACACCTTGGGTGCGATCACACCAACGCTATAGCAAGAAATCCAATCATAACTACAAATAAAACATGTTTGGACAAGAGTAGTACTCGGATGGGTAACCCCTTAGAAGTCCTTGTGTTACATTCTTTTTGTGCCCAAACGATGAAAACTAATGTCGTAGATCGAGACGATGGTTCTTCGGCTCAAAATATACAATAACAACTTCATAATTAACCATATGGGCTCGAAGAGAGCTTTCCAAAAGAGAGTTTACCATATTTGAGAAGGAACACTGATGTTGTTAGCCTCTTTTTGTACTGAGCGATAAAAACCAATGCTATTGACCACAAAGGCAATGGTTGTTAGGCCCAAAATCTTGATCGCTTTATCGCCAATCATGTGGGGCTTAAAGAGAGCTTTTCGAATAGGGATCACAATGTCCATTCTATATTTGTTCAAAAAAATTATAACTATTTTAATACTACAAGGTCGAGTCATCGCTATGTGACCCAAGGACGACTCCCACCCAACTCAAGCAGTGATGTGTACTTAGTCATGCTTTGTTCAATTAGCAAGAGAACTAGTGTTTTTACTCGATTCTATAAGTGGGAGAATGAGGGAACAAAAGCTCACTAGCGCATAGGCTTACGTCGTTTGTTTATGCTTATGCTTACTTCTTTTTTTGGCATCGAGCACTACTCGATCTTGAAGTCGAGAATTAGTTTTGATCTTAATAGGATGATCGAGAACCTTAAGTCATGATTTTGTGTACCAACTTAAAATTTTATTCATGATTTTGCTAATGCTAAATAACTCCTAATGAGATGCATGACTAGCAAAATCATAAATTTTATACACACCCTTATGCTCCAAAAAAGTTTATGAAAAGACATCGTTGAACTAAAATTACGATAACATCAAAAATAATTTTAAAAAACATATTGATTTTAAAATTCATACTACATATAGGATCACACAAATCCTAATTAGATGTTAATAAGGATATTTAGTCTCACATTAGTTGAATAAAGAAACCAAAAATTTATAAGTTCATCAGAATCATTCTTACTCTTAGAGACACATTTTAGGACACCTAAGCCCCAAAAAGATAAATAACATGAATACACTTAAAACAGATGAACTTTCATATATCCCCAAGCCATTTAAAAAAGGTCTAATTTAGTTATCAGTTATCCCTATGTGTTACAAGCTATCACGTCAGATATGGATAGATCCTGAATGTAATTTTATTTCAGTGGTATTAGAACAAATTCTGTCTATCCTACCTATGTAAGGCCATGAGCTCAATTATATATTGAAATTAAATACAAAGCAAACCGATCATGGGAAGTGTAAGACTACGGACAAAGCAAAACGATTTAAAATAAGAAAAGGAAATTGACAGACAAAGAGAATAAAAAATTGAAGGAAACAATATAATAATGTACCCTTTAATATATTTTCTTGATATATGACTTACCCTATTAATTCACAGATCTAATCAATTATCCAATAAAACTAAGATTGGTCGAGTTAATGATCAATCGGTTTTGGTAACTACGATTCAACAATGCGATCATGTTTTTTACAGAGTATGTCCACCAAAACAGTAACAATCTAGCAATTATCTTTCCTAATGACTGAAAAAAAAGCCAAAAAAATTTACCAGCAACTAAATTATATATATCAAAAGCTAACAATTTAAAGGTACATAAACATTCAATCAAACACACCAACAAAGAACGTAAATTATGTAGTGCATGCTGCGGCGCTAAAACATGTTTTCCTAGCCCATATGAGTGGCATTCAATGCTCTTAAAAGAGAAGCAACTTATTGAAAAAAGAACATTAAAAAAAATCCAAACAAAATAAATAGATGTGTTTGTACAAATCCCTTGTATAACACGATTTAATAAGATCATTCACAAAAACAATCCTATAAAGATATCTATAAAAATTATCATTATGCTTGGGGCAGGAAAAAAACATATGAGCACCATTCATATGCAACCATCAACATTTTCAACTGAATTAAATATAAATCTCAACTGGGAAATAAGAAATTAGAGAAAATATATCATCTAAAGCAGACATTAAGTTTATCATCTAGCTCAACAATACCATCAGTACAATCCCAAGCCCTAATAACTGAAGTTAACAAATGTACAAATTATACAAAGATGCATTTGATGGGTATGGGACGTACCATTCAAGCCTTTAATAACAAGCATATATCATATCAAAAGCTAACCATTTAACAGTACACAAACATTCAATCAAACACACTGATAGAGAATATAAATTATGAGTGTCACAACCATTGCAACGAATACCACAATATGGTGCCAAAACATATTTGCACAAACCCAATGTAAAAATCATTTACATATATCCCACATTTGTACCTATGTGATTATAACTCATAAATTTGGTATAAGATCACCAGTATAAATGCTCTTAAAAGAGCAGCAACTCCATGAAAACAAAACATTCAGATAAATATTCAAACAAAACAAGTGGATGCATTCATGTCAATCCCTTATATATCACAATTCAATAATATCATTCACGAAAACAATCCTATCAATACCCATATAGATGATTTTTATGTTTGGGGAAGGAAAAATACATGTGAGCACCTTGATTGACACATTATAAAATAAAAAATTATAATTTAAGCAGAAATTACATTTTGCATCATTTACCTCACCATTATCAATAGCACAAACCCAAACCCAAAAATTTAAACAAACATATGATACATTATAAAGTTATAAACAAAGATGCATCTGCTCAGTATATGACATATCAGTTACGCAAAGCCTAATATTTAAACAAACATATGACACATTATAAAACAAAGATGCATGCTGGGTATGGGGCATACCATTCAAGCCTTCAATAACAAACACATAAATCCCAAATATGCAGCTATGTAATTACAACTCAATTTTAGGATAAGATCACCTTCAATAACAAACGCATAAATCCCACAAATGCAGCCTGTGATTATAACTTGTAATTTTAGAATAAAATCGCCGCTATAGTAAATTAGTAATAATAGACCATACACAATTGCACATATACATAACAGGTTCACCAGAGTAAGTGCTTTTAAAAGAGAGCATATAAATGATCCTTATGCTTCGGCCAGCGAAAAAACTCACGACCCTTCATGTGAAATCATCCACTTTTTTAACTAAATTAAATATGACTCTCAACAGAAAAACAAAAAATTAGAGAAAAAAATGTCATCTAGAGCAGACATTATGTTTTACATCATCAAGCTCAACAGTATCACCAACACAATCCCAAGCCCTGATAACAAAAATAACATTTGTGCAAATTATACAAAGACGCATTTGATGGGCATCGAGCATATCGTTCAAGATTTCAATAACAAACACATCATATCAAAAGCTAACAATTTAGAACTACCCAAACATTCAATCAAACATATCGACGGAGAATGTAAATTATGTAGTGTCACAAACATTGCAATGAATACGAGCATGCAAAGGTGCCAAAACATCTTCCACAAACTCAAGGTGAAAGACATTCACAATTCACATAAATCCCACATGTAGCTAGGTGATGAAAATGACAAACACTTATTTCGACAAAATGCACAAATGAAAAAGCTATCATATTTTAGGTCCTTTAGATATACATAACACTCAATTGCACATTTACGTACCAATGCAAAACCACAAAGGCATTTAGCTTGACACACCTGGATGATCATATGAACTAATAAATTCTGAATTGTACATAAATTCCAAATAACAGCATGTTATGTACAATGCCTTTGTAGACAGTGTAGATTACAAATACTAAAATAGTATGCATCAAACCTTAACTCGAAGGGAATTGTTTATTGCCAATTCCAAACAGAGTTGTCTTTTTTATATGATACCAAAGCAACATTTACTCTCACCAAAACAACTATTGATAACTTGCATCAATACATCTTACTCACATATCAGTGCAGATTATTTTAACAACTTCAACATTGAGGGAGAGGCAAATGGATCAAAAGAAAATAATTAAGTAGCAAGATATCCAAACTTAACACATGGATATATTTGGACCCACCATTATTGTAGGACAATTGAATATGAACATTGGAACAAAAGTTCCTAGTAAATAACAATAGATATGTAACTACTCAATTAAAGATTTTCAACCTTACAACTAAAATGGAGCAATCTTCAAATGTAACCATCCACAATTTCTATTCATTTAAATAAGGATTCGACATAAAATATGAAAAACTAGAGAAGAATATGTTGGCTAGAGCAGACAACATTCATCAGTTTACATCATCTAGCCAACCAACAAAAGAAAAGAGGGCGATGATATCATCAACACAATCCCAAACGATGCTTACTGAACAAACATTTATGCAAACCATAAAAAGGATCATTTACTTTGTGAGGTGTACATCCAAACCTTGAATAACAAACAAATATCAATAGCAACACAACAACAAACAAAATAATAATGACACACACTTCCTCTAGATGCCTCATTACTTCAATCAATAATGATGCATCCAAACATAAGCTTTGCAAGTATAGATCTATGAGGAAGCGAACAGAAAAGACCTCCCAAGGAAAGTTCATTCAAACAAGAAACTCTATTACCACACAGCACGTCACACATTCTGCATATCGAGTAACAAGTAACAACTAGAGAGAATATTAAGCAAGACTTGAGCCATTGGTCTCAACTTGTTTACTTTCCTGCAAACTCATAACAAATAGCCAAAGCAACAGAGAACCAGAGTAGCAATGTACTGGACACCCAAGTTCGAACAGCAACAACAAAATAATACAATATTTCTCATAAAAAAGGCGACATAAACCTGTGTCAAACATATGTACCTAGCATAACTCATGGTAGTATAAGACACTTATCAATCACACAATATGCTCAAGCTTCATTTAAAAAAAAAAAGCATATGCTAGAACGCTATAATGTATCTGTGCAGACACATTATGCAGGCACTATGCATAATTTCAACATGTAGCTTGTCAGAGAAAATATTTGAACAGCATGTTCTTCAGCACTCCTTTGCAAACAATGTCTTTTTTATATGAATCTCAAATGACAAATAATATATCCTTGGAGCAGACATTATGTTTTACATCATCTAGCTCAACAATATTATCAGCACAATCCCAAGCCCTAGTAATGTTGAAAATAACAAGTAAACTTTTTCTTAAAAGCATAATGAACCGAATATCAGGAAAATAATAAATTTTAAGAAAAAGAAGAAATATATAAAGCACAACAAAAATATAAACATTAAAAAATAATCCTATTATTGAAAAGTAAACAAAAAACAAGTCTTTAAATTGACATGTAAACTTTTCTTAAAGGTCCATCAGAACAAACTACAATCCGGAATAATATAACTTCAAGAAGCATAAATTATAGAAGCACAACGATCATGAAAATGTTCAAAGTAATTTATCTTAAAAGAGATAAAAGGAGAAAAGAAGGATTGATTGGGCATCAAACTCTCTTATAAATTTGAAGGGTAAACAAAATCGAAACAACAATTAACAAAATTTGTAAGAGGTTCAGATTCATTTTCGTCCATGATGAGAAGAAGACACCATATATCTACCTTCTTGCCTGGATCCAACCTAAGAGGTAGAAATGGCTGCAATGGTTGCCACATGGGCCATCCAAACTGCCCCGTCATCAACCTGTTTTGATTGGAAAACAGAGCATTGAAGAGAGGAGACAATGGGCATGCTTTGTATATACCATATGGATCTAGGCTTCAACATCACCATGAACAGTCAATCTGAGTTCGAACACCAACATGGTGAATGGTCGAAACCATCATTTATTTTAGTTTCATCATCATCACCTCTTAGTGAATCAACAGAAGTAGTAAGAAATTAACCAAGCACTATGAAGAGAAAATTAGGGAGAAAATAAATCTTCAATATTAGAAAGGGAAAAAAGAAGAGCGAAGACGATTATTTCAAAAACATCAACTATTTCCTCATCGTACGACTACATCCTCTAGTCCCCAAATGCCTAATACTTTGTATTAAACTAGCCAGCCAGCAAGGGTGACATCACCTCAGTCCATGTCAGCCATTTCAATCATCTTTCCTTCCCCCCACTATTAAGGTTTTAGATGGATTCCTTCTATTATTGACAAATATGAGCCTCTCAAAATCTCCTCCTCTCTTCCAATACTTTTTTCTAATTGCGGTAATCATGAGTGAATAGATGCAATGGACACGAAAATCTTGGTTTCAACAAACTAATTCATAGAATAAACCAAAAAACAAATATTGCATAAGGGAACAACAAGGCCAAAACAACATACATGCAGAACCACAACAGACTAACCAACTGAATTCCAAAAACAAAATCATGATACCACAAAATTTTTCACTGATATCATGACATGGACTTATACCAAACTTCTGTATACCATAGCTCATGGTCTGAAAAAGATACCAATGTTCCCAAACAATATGACCAACTGTTGTTTCAACAAAATGCACAAATGAAAAAGCTATAAAATTTTAGATCCTTAAGATATACACAACACATAACAATTCACCACTACACAGGTATTTAGCTTAACACACCTTGACAATCATATGAACCAATAAATTCTGAAATGTAGATAAATTCCAAACAGCAACAACTTCTGCACAACTCCTTTCAAACAGAGCGTGTAGATTAACAAACCCTAACATTGTGTGCGCAAACCTTCAACCATACAACCAAAGTCTAGCAATCTTCAAATGCAATCATCCACAATTTCTACTCAAATAAGGATCCAATATAAAATTTGCAAAACTAGAGAAGAATATATTGGCTGGAGAATACAACATTGGTCAGTTTACATCATCTAGTCCAACCAACAAAAGAAAGAGGGCAACAATAGCATCAACGCAATCCCAAACTATGCTTAACAAACAATTGTGAAAATTGTAAAAAAAATCATTTACTTAGGTGTACCATTGGTATAAAAATATAAATAACATACAAATATCAATAACAGGACTACAACAAATAAAAGAATAGATTACCTGAAACAGAGAGAAGCAGCCAGCAACTACATGCACACTTCCTCTAGATGACTCGTTGCTTCAAACAATAATGATGCATGCAATCATAAAATTTATTTACAAGTATATCTCCGTGAAGAAGTGAACAGAAAAGACCTCACAAGAAAGTTCATATAAAAAAAAACCCTATTACTTCACAACACATCACACATGCACATCGAGTAACACCCAGAGAGAATATTTAGCCAGACTCAAGCCATTGGTCTCAACTCATTTACTTTCCAACAAACTCATAAGAAATAGCCAAAGCAACAGAGAACCAGAGTAGCAATATATTTGACACCCATGTTTGAACAGCATTATTAAAATAACACAATATTTCACATCAAAAAGGTGACACGAACCTGTGTCAAAGATATGTACATTAACACAACATGATCAAGTTTCATTTAAAGAAAAACGGCTTATGCTAGGGTGTTATAACTTATAACATATTTCCACCAATACAATGTGCAGGCACTATGCATGATCCAAACATGAAGCTTATCGGAGAACGTATTCAAACAATAAGTTCTGTAGAATTCCTTCAAAACAGTGTCTTTTTATATGAATCCCAAACAACAAATAATATATCCTTGGAACAGACATTGCCTTTTATAGCAACTAGCTCAACAATATCATCAGCACAATCCCATGCCGTAAAAACTGAACAAACATTTGTGTAAATTATACAAAGAGATATATGCACCCTTCCCATATTCCTAAGCCAAACAAATAGAATTTCATGGTATCATGGACAAATCTGTACAAACGGTGTCCAATGTAATGTTTGTGCATATATGTGTCTTTCCGTTTTGTTCATACATTACACAACATATAAAGGGTTAGTAGTAGACTTGGCAAGTCCATTTTGGTTGATTTTTGCAATCGTTTTAGTCCTACGAAAGCAGGTTATGTGAAATCATTGTGCGAAGGAAAAACTGTCCAAAAATAAGTGATGCAAGCAATCATTTTAAGGTTTTTTAGCTCCGTAGAGTGTCAGCCAGTACAGCACTCGGGAGTTATCCGGTGGCACATGACTAGATGGGCCTTTGGAGGGCTGGTTCGCTGTCTTATTACGTAGCAGTGTTATGTGGGTATTTATGAGGACTTTTGATCGCGACAAACCACCATGAATCCTTAACACGCAACCGTTCAGAACTTGATAAGTCCATGTTTGTAATTTGCATATCCTATGAAGTGCTTGCTAATATGTCTCCTTGTTGAATCCAAAGTTTAACGCCTCCTCTAAACTGTCTTTCCTTTTGAAGGTACTTTTGGGACCAAAAGAGATTTTAGGAAGATTGACTTTTTAAGAACGAACATGAAAGGGTGCCACACAATTTAACCAAAACCAGTTAAATCTATAACAATGGCTAAGTAAGCATGTGTAATTATACACAAAAATACCCAAACCAAAATAAAGTTGAAAATAACATGTAAAAGTTTTTTAAAAGCATTTAAAAGGAACCAAATATCAGGAAAATTAACAAAAACTAAGAAAAAGATAAAATAAACAATACGGATCGAGTCTTCAGCAACACCATGGTCATGCTTCCTAAATACTATACGGATCTAAGCGTCATCATCACCATGAAAAACCAATCTGAGTTCAAACACCAACATGGTGAATGGTTGAAACCATCATTTATTTTAATTTCATCATCATCACCTCTTATTGAATTAATAGAAATAGTAAGAACCTAAGCAAAAATGTGAAGGGAAAATTAGGAGAAAAATAAATTTTCAATATTAGAAAGGAAATAAAAGTAATAGAAAGACCAATTAAAAATAATATTAAGAGGTTCAGATTCATCTTTTGTTGATCACGAGGAGACACCATATATTTACCTTCTTATTGCTTGGATCCAACATAAGAGGTAGGGATGGCTGCAGTGGTTGTCACGTGGGCCATCCAAACTACCCGCCATCAACCTGTTTTGATTGGAGAACAGAGCATCTAAGAGAGGAGACAATGGTCATGGTTCCTAAATACTATACGGATCTAGGCTTCAACATCACCATGAACAGCCAATCTGAGTTCAAACACCAACATGGTGAATAGTCGAAACCATCATTTATTTTAATTTCATCATCATCACCTCAATTGAAATAGTAAGAAACTAAGCAAAAATGTGAAGGGAAAATTAGGGGATAAATACATTTTTAATATTAGAAAGAAAATAAAAGTAATTGAAAGAACAATTAAAAAAAATAGTAAGAGGTTCAGATTTATCTTTTGTTGAACACGAGAAGGCGACATATATCTACCTTCTTAATGCTTGGATCCAACCTAAGAGGTAGGGATGGCTGCAGTGGTTGCCACGTGGGCCATCCAAACTACCTTCCATCAACCTGTTTTGATTGGAGAACTGAGCATCTAAGAGAGGAGACAATGGTCATGCTTCATAAATACTATACGGATCTAGGCATCAGCATCACCATGAACAGCCAATATTAGTTCAAACACCAACATGGTGAATGGTCGAAACTATCATTCATTTTAATTTCATCATCAACACCTCTTACTGAATGTCTGAATCAATAGAAATAGTAAGAAACTAAGCAAAAATGTGAAGGGAAAATGAGGGGAAAAATATAATTTCAATATTAGAAAGGAAATAAAAGTAATTGAAAGAACAATTAAAAAAAATAGTAAGAGGTTGAGATTCATCTTTTGTTGATCACGAGAAGACACCATATATCTACCTTCTTATTGCTTGGATCCAACCTAAGAGATAGGGATGGCTGCAGTGGTTGCCATGTGGGCCATCCAAACTACCCGCCATCAACCTGTTTTGATTGGAGAACAGAGCATCAAAGAGAGGAGAAAATGGTCATGCTTCCTAAATACTATACGGATCTAGGCTTCAGCATCACCATGAACAACTAATCTAAATTCAAACAACATGGTGAATAGTCGAAACCATCATTTATTTTAATTTCATCATCATCACCATAATAGAAATTGTAAGAAACTAAGCAAAAATGTGAAGGGAAAATTAGGGAAAAATACATTTTCAATATTAGAATGGAAATAAAAGTAATTGAAAGAACAATTCAAAAAATAGTAAGAGGTTCAGATTCATCTTTTGTTGATCAAGAGAAGACGCCATATATCTACCTTCTTAATGCTTGGATCCAACCTAAGAGGTAGGGATGGCTGCAATGGTTGCCACGTGGGCCATCCAAACTACCCGCCATCAACCTGTTTTAATTGGAGAACAGAGAATCAAAGAGAGGACAATGGTCATGCCAAATACTATGGGCCATCCAAATCTACATCATCATCTTAACTAAGCAAAATTGTGAAGGGAAAATTAGTTTTTTCAATTGGAGAACAGAGAATCAAAGAGAGGAGACAATGGTCATGCTTCCTAAATACTATACGGATCTAGAGAGGAGACAATGGTCAAATATCAAGTCCAAACACCATGAACAACCATCATTTATTTTAATTTCATCATCATCACCTTAATAGAAATTGTAAGAAACTAAGCAAAATTGTGAAGGGAAAATTAGGGAAAAAATATATTTTCAATATTAGAAAGGAAATAAAAGTAATTGAAAGAACAATTAAAAAAAATAGTAAGAGGTTCAGATTCAAATTTTGTTGATCACTAGAAGACACCATATATCTACCTTCTTATTGCTTGGATCCAACCTAAGAGGTAGGGATGGCTGTAGTGGTTGCCATGTGGGCCATCCAAACTACTCGCCATCATCCTGTTTTGATTGGAGAAAAGAGCATCTAAGAGAGGAGACAATGGTCATGCTTCCTAAATACTATACGGATCTAGGCTTCAGCATCACCATGAACAACCAATCTAAGTCCAAACAACAACATGGTGAATAGTCGAAACCATCATTTATTTTAATTTCATCATCATCACCTCAATAGAAATAGTAAGAAACTAAGCAAAAATGTGAAGGGAAAATTAGGGAAAAAACACATTTTCAATATTAGAAAGAAAATAAAAGTAATTGAAAGAACAATTAAAAAAAATAGTAAGAGGTTCAGATTCATCTTTTGTTGATCACGAGAAGACACCATATATCTACCTTCTTATTGCTTGGATCCAACCTAAGAGGTAGGGAGGGCTGCAGTGGTTGCCACGTGGGCCATCCAAACTACCCGCCATCAATCTATTTTGATTGGAGAACAGAGCATCTAAGAGAGGAGACAATGCTCATGCTTCCTAAATACTATACGGATCTAGGCTTCAGCATTACCAAGAACAACCAATCTAAGTTCAAACAACAACATGGAGAATGGTCGAAACCACCATATATTTTAATTTCATCATCATCACCTCTTAATGAATCAATAGAAATAGTAAGAAACTAAGCAAAAGTGTGATGGGAAAATTGGGGGAAAAATAAATTTTCAATATAAAAAAGGAAATAAAAGTAATTGAAAGAACAATAAAAAAAATTGTAAGAGGTTCAGATTCAACTTTTGTTGATCACAAGAAGACACCATATTTCTACCATCTTAATGCTTGGATCAAACCTAAGAGGTAGGGATGGCTGCAGTAGTTGTCACGTGGGCCATCCAAACTACCAGCCATCAACCTGTTTTGATTGGAGAACAGAGCATAATGAGAGGAGACAATGGTCATGCTTCCTAAATACTATATGGATCTAGGCTTCAGCATCACCATGAACAACCACTTTAAGTTCAAACAACAACATGACGAATGGTCGAAACCATCATTTATTTTAATTTCATCATCATCACCTCTTATTGAATCAATAGAAATATTAAGAAACTAAGCAAAAGTGTGAAGGGAAAATTAGGGGAAAAATACATTTTCAATATTAGAAAGGAAATAAAAGTAATTGAAAGAACAATTAAAAAAAATAGTAAGAGGTTCAGTTTCAACTTTTGTTGATCACTAGAAGACACCATATATCTACCTTCTTATTGCTTGGATCCAACCTAAGAGGTAGGGATGGCTGCAGTGGATGCCACGTGGGCCATCCAAACTACCCGCCATCAACCTGTTTTGATTGGAGAACAAAGGATCAAAGAGAGGAGACAATGGTCATGCATCCTAAATACTATACGGATCTAGGCTTCTGCATCATCGTAACAACCAATCTAAGTTGAAACAACAACATGGTGAATGGTCGAAACCATCATTTATTTTAATTTCATCATCATCACCTCATTAGAAATAGTAAGAAACTAAGCAAAAATGTGAAGGGAAAATTAGGTGAAAAATACATTTTCAATATTAGAAAGGAAATAAAAGTAATTGAAAGAATAATTAAAAAAAATAGTAAGAGGTTCAGATTCATCTTTTGTTGATCGCGAGAAGACACCATATATCTACCTTCTTATTGCTTGGATCCAACCTAAGAGGTAGGGATGGCTGCAGTGGTTGCCACGTGGGCCATCCAAACTACCCGCCATGAACCTGTTTCGATTGGAGAACAGAGCATCAAAGAGAGGAAACAATGGTCATGCTTCCTAAATACTATACGGATCTAGGCTTCAGCATCACCATGAACAACCAATCTGAGTTCAAACACCAACATGGTGAATGGTCGAAACCATCATTTATTTTAGTTTCATCATCATCACCTCAATAGGAATAGTAAGAAACTAAGCAAAAATGTGAAGGGAAAATAAGGGGAAAAACACATTTTCAATATTAGAAAGGAAATAAAAGTAATTGAAAGAACAATTAAAAAAATAGTAAGAGGTTCAGATTCATCTTTTGTTGATCACGAGAAGACACCATATATCTACCTTCTTATTGCTTGATCCAACCTAAGAGGTAGGGATGGCTGCAAATGGTTGTCACGTGGGCCATCCAAACTACCTTCCATCAACCTATTTTGATTGAAGAACAGAGCATCTAAGAGAGGAGACAATGGTCATGCTTCATAAATACTATACGAATCTTGGCTTCAGCATCACCATGAACAGCCAATATGAGTTCAAACACCAACATGGTGATTGGTCGAAACCATTATTTATTTTAATTTCATCATCATCACCTCTTACTGAATCAATAGAAATAGTAAGAAACTAAGCAAAAATGTGAAGGGAAAATTAGGGCAAAAATACATTTTCAATATTAGAAAGGAAATAAAAGTAATTGAAAGAACAATTAAAAAAATTAGTAAGAGGTTCAGATTCACCTTGAACAACCAATCTCAGTTTGAACACCAACATGGTGATTGGTCGAAACCAATATTTTTTTTAATTTCATCAGCACCACCTCTTATTGAATCAATCGGAATGGTATGAAACGATTCAAGCAATGTGAAGGGAAGATTAGGGGAAAAATAAATCTTCAATATTATAATGGAAAGAAAAAAAAGATAAGACAACCATTTCAAAAACATCAATTATTTCCTCATCACAAGTCTAGCGACTACATCCTCTGATCCCCAAATACCTTATACTGTATACTTAACTAATCAGCTAGCAAGGGTGACATTACCTAAGTCCAAGTCAACCACCGCAATGATTTTTCCTTCCCCATTATTAGGGTTTTAGATGGAACCCTTCGATTATTGAAAAATATGAGACTCCCAATATCTCCTCCTCCATTCCAATATTATTTTTCTAATTGTGGTAATCATATGAGTGCATAGATGCAATTGAAAAAGAAAATCTTAGTTCCAATAAATTAATTCACAGAATAAGCCAAAAAAATAAATTCTGCACAAGAGAACAACAAGACCAAATCAACATCCAACAAGTAGACACACAACAGACTAACCAATCAAATTCCAAAAACAAAACTATGATACCATAAAATATTTTGCAGATATCGTGACATGGACTTGTACCCAACTACTGTATATGAAAGCTAGTGGTATGAAAAGTCAGTCCCAAACAATATGACCAACTGCTTTGTCAACAAAATGCACAAATGATGTTGAAACACATGGGCATTTAGCTTAAAACACCTGCACGATCAATAGACAATCAATACACCACACAAATGCTATTAAATTTTAGGTCCTTAAGATATACATAGCACCCAATTGCACATATACATAACAATTCACCAATACATGGGCATTTAGCTTAAAACACCTGCATGATCATTATTGTGCGTGTCAAAACTTCACTCTACAAGCATTGATTATTGTCAATTCCAAACAGAGTTGGCCTTTCTATATGAATTTTGATCTACATTTATTATTCCCAAAACAGTTATTCATAACTTGCATCACTAAATATTACTCGTATACCACTGCAGATTATTTTAAGAACTATACTGTTATGGGAGAGGCAAATGCATGAAAAGAAAAATAAGCAGCAAAACATCCAAAACTCAAACACATGAATGTATTGGGACCAACCATAAATGTAGCACAACTGAACATGATCATTCGTGACAAAAACATTCATTAGTAAATAGCCATAGAAATGCAACTGCTAAATTAAAGATTTTCAACATTACAATTAACATGATAGCAATCTTCAAATGCAATCAACCGCAATTTCCACTCAATTAAATAACTCAGAGAACCTAGTGCAGCTTATTAACAGAGGCAAATGCATATAAATGAATAAGCAGCAAAATGTCCAAACTAAACACATGGATGTGTTTAGAGCAACCTCTAATGTAGCATAAATGAATCTGATCATTCAAACAAACAAAAAAAATCCTATATATAACCATGAGGTGGCAAAAAAACTAGAGAACAATATGTTGTCTGAAGCAGGCAACACTGATCATTTCACCACACCATATAGCTGAAGAATAATATAACCGCACAATCTTATACCCCATTTACTTAATAATCACTTGTGCAAATTGTGCAAAGAATCATTTAACTAATGGGCCACATCATCTGAACCTTAAAGGGCAACTAAATGTAAATAGCAGCATAGCAACAAACAAAAGAAACAGATTATCTGAAAGAGTGAGAAGCAAACCACAACAACTACATGCATGGTCCCTGCAATGCCTGATTGCTTCATAGGGTGATATATTGAAACACGAAAATGCTTCTTAGTATAACCTCTTCACAAACATATATCCCAAGACAAATTCATTAAAACAAGAAACACTAGTAAGACCCTCATAAGAGAGTGTTGTGGTAAAACTTTTACCACGTGTCTCAACTTATCTTCCAACAAACGATTTCAGGTTTCACTTTACTAGAGGGCATATCTCATTACCACATTTTCTTGAGTTGATTCTTCACAATGTAATAATAATCCTAAAAAAACACTTGACATTAGAAAAAGCACGTCAACTTCAAGTACACATTAAAAAATGATAATACTACTGAAAAGTAATCGAGCTACGGTAGTGTTTAAATTGGCAGGTTTCTAATGTTTTTTTTTCCGATCAAACAATTCTCAACAGTAGCAGAAACCTTAAAGTAGAAAAGAAAATGAGAAAATAGGAATCGAAATATTTTACATACTATAAGGTTAGAAACAACAGAGAGATAAAAAAAAACGAGGCTCAGATTCATCTAACGTCCATCATAAGAAGAAGAGAGGACAAATAACAGAGGACAGATACATCTTCTCCCTATTCCTGCCCGAATTCGTCTAGTATTGGAGAACAGAGAGGAAAGAAGAGAGGAGATAACGGACTTAGGGTTAGGATTAGAAACATACGTACTCAAGGAATATGGGATTCGCCATCGCAATGGACGATCGATCGAAAAGAGCCAAAATAGCAGATGATTGAATCCATCATTGACATTCACCAATCATCGTCGTCACTTAGATCGAATGCAACATTCACCAATCATCATCGCCTCTTAGATCGAATGCAACAAACGGAAAGGTCAAGAGAGAAAATTAGATAGGGGATTTGCGCCGGAAATTAAAGAGAAAGATTCATCGGCATCGGCATCGGCATCGGCTTGGAGAAAGAAAGGAGGGCGGGGAGAGCGGGGAGAGAACAATACCCTCCTCTTCGTTATCTAAAGAGAAAGATTCATCGGCATCGGCATCGGCATCGGCATCGGCATCGGCATCGGCATCGGCTTGCAGAAAGAGAGGAGGGCGGGGAGAGAACCATACCCTCCCTGTCTTAATCTGTGATTCAAACTAATGAGCTGAAGAGGGGAGAACCGCCTCGATGCCAGTTTATATAGTCGAGCCGCACCGACCTTGGACGAGTTGGATCGGGTAAGAAGGCCCTTGACCCGCCCCAAATTCAATTTACCCGGCCCGTTAGCCTGCAAAATTCATTTTTAGTTATTTAATAATGCGGACGGCTTCGAAATTTGACATCCTGGAGGACATTGCGCTCTACTTTTAGGTGGGTCCCACGAGTTTCATAACTCACCGCGCAGCTACAGCGACCTCGTCTCCGCCATGCCGCCTCCGGCCATGCAATTGCCGTTTACTCAACCGTCAAATACAAACAGCAGTTGCCAAGCAGCCCAAAGATGAATAATATGGATTCTTTATATGGAATATGACTTTTCATTCATTGCCTTTTAATGTTCTTCCTCTATATGTCCGAAATAGTTTATACTGCTCGTGAACGTTTGTCCAACGTGTAATCATCTATAAGTAGGTGAATCCATTAATTTGTTTTCAGTGCTCAGTAACTTATTTCAAGGTTGGACTTCAACTTCGATCTTGATCACACCAACCAATTAATTTGACGGTGTCTTCACGGAGGATTCCACGTCACTTCTTGTAGATGTGCATGATGCGCGCGTACGAATTCGGTGCACGAGTCACACGTGCTTGAGGAGTGAGGTAAAGACCAGTCTATTATATGACCCATGTTCTTCGTTCGGTCAAAATTTGACCAAAATTGTGAAAAGGAGCTCAGGCGACCAAAGAGGTCTTCACCCAACTTCGATCCGGTTACTCGGTCCGTCAGCACCGCCATACACACCCGACCCGCTTGTAGTGCCGTCGTCACATCACACACAGCTGGTCCCACATTTCACAGGGCACGTGGTCGGCGAGGACGCCACTGACCCGAAGGAGACGCATTGCTCACGTGCCACTGGTTCCGCAACGCTCCCCACGCGTTCGGGTCGTGGCATCGACAACGTTTCGCGTCCCAAAGATGCACACCCAAGTCTTCTCCGCATCCAGGTGGCACTATTAGACAGTTCTACCGATGGAACCCATCTAACGAGTTGGTAGGAGTCTTCTCTCGCGCACATACGGGGCATCCAACTAATTTGCCACGGAACGGTAAGCAAAATTACACATATTATAAAAATAAAGCAATTTACCTATTATTCCAAATCAATTTAAATTTAGCTAAAACGAAAAACTTACATTTAATTTCCGTCAATATTCAATTGGCACTAATATAAGTAAAAGTTATCATGATAAAGATATTAATATTAAGCATTTAAAATTTAACTCAAACTACAAACCTTACAATATTTTTTATTACTGCATCAAAACCTTTTAACTTCATTGAAAAATAATGTAATCGATTGAAGAACGATGAGGAGAGGTTTCCCGTGCTCCTTCTTTGCCTCTTATCCTTCGTGGCAGCTGCTGGTGCTGCTCTGGGAAGTGCAGGACGTGCGTTGAGGCAGGGAGACGCCCTTAACGAGCTCATCTTCGATGTGACCAAGTTGCGAAGGGAAGCAGTCGATGTTGCTTCCTCTAAGACCAGTATGTTTCTCGACGATCTGACCTCGAGAGAACATGACAACGATGGGTTGAAGGAGAAGGACAAGATCGTGAAGCTGCCCGGCCAGCCTCAAGGAGTAGACTTCGATCAGGATGCAGGTTATGTCACCGTCGACGCCCGAAGCGGACGAGCCCTCTTCTATTACTTCGCTGAGGCAGTCGGCCGTGACAGCAGTTCCAAGCCTCTACTTCTCTGGTTCAATGGAGGTTAGCGATCGCCAGTTCATCGCTTCATACATGTTCCTCGAGATCTTAACGAGACTGTGACCAAGGGCCTGGCTGTTCGTCCTTTGGGTGCGGGGCGATGGAGCAGCTCGGTCCCTTCCGGGTCATGAGCGACGGGAGAACTCTTCACAGGAACCCGTATGCTTGGAACGCAGGTATGCAGCAGCGACTGTGAACAGCAGCATCATGGTGTACTGATCGAACGTGACGATGCAGTGGCCAACGTGTTGTTGTGCCAAGTCACTACTGTAGGTAAGTATTTTACCGCTGGTTACCCGGGTTGTTTGGGTGCTGTCGTTCTAACCCATTCCTTTTGTAAGGTCAACATTATGCTACGGCGTTGATCGACCGCATGCGCAACGCTGGCCGAGTCATCAATAGCTTGAGCGATCGAATTGTCGAGCTACGAAGCCAGAACGAGGAGCTTTAGGCCGGTACGACGCCCGAAGTCATGGTAGCTGCTGAGCAACGCGCGATTGATCTGGAGGCGGAAGTTGTGCGCCTCAAGCCCGAGCTCGAGGAGGCTGCACGGCAAGAGGGGGAGCTCCAGGTGCAACTGAAGGGGGCTCGGGCCCGAATCCGCTCGATGGAAGCGGAACTGCTCGAGCTCTCCAAGAAAGTGAAGGCGGTCCGTGCCGAGGCCCGTACGTCGGCTGAGGCACTGGTGGAGAAGGTTCGCCAAAGACCCGAAAAGGATAAGCAGCTGATCGAGGCCTACAAAGGGTCTCAAGGCTTCCAACTCGGGCTGACTCGATCGGGGTAGGTCACCTACAAGTATGGATACCATATCGCGCTGGCCCGGTTCCGAGCGCAGCACCCCGATCTCCACGTCGAGGAGGATCCCTTCGCTTATCTACCTGAAGATGACACTGTCAACATACCTGAGGAGGTTCCTTTTGATGATAGTCTAGACATCCCCGGAAGTAGGGATCGGTCGGGCGTGAGACATATTTTGTAAGCCACGACCGATCCAACCATGTGATTGAACTTCGGGCTTAAATAAAAATCCTTTGTTAGAACTCGATGTCATTTTGTTCGATCTGTTTACACAAAAAACTTCTTCAAATTCAGTATGTTCCATGTTCTCGGTGTAGGGTGGCCCTCCATTGTGGCTAATCGGTAAGCGCCGTCTCGGACGACGCCAACCACCCGATAAGGTCCTTCCCAACTAGGGGAGAGCTTGTCGCGTGATCAGGTCGGGTCACTGACTTCAGCTTTGCACAAGACCAGGTCGCCTAACCTGATCAGCCGAGGACGCACCCTTTGGTTGTAGATTTTGGCGACGACTCTTTTGTAGGTGAGGGCCTTTAAGTGGGCATTGGCCCACCGCTCCTCGAGCAAGTCGAGATCGGCTCGTAGTCCTTTTGATGACGCTTCTTCCTCGTAACTTTCCACCTGAGGAGTGGGGATAACGACCTCGGGTGGTAAGACGGCCTCGGTACCGAATGTGAAGTTGTAAGGGGATTCTCCCATGGCGGTCTTGGGTGTGGTTCGTGAAAACCACAGGATGCTTGGGAGCTCGTCTACCCAAGCAGTCTGAGCCCCAGACACTCTCCTTTTAATCCCGTCTAAGATAGCTTTGTTGGTCACTTCTGCCAGGCCGTTTGTTTGGGGATGAGCCACTGAGCTGAACCTTAGTTGTATCCCGTAGCTTGCACAAAATTTCTTGAACCTGGCGCTAGCGAACTAGGTCCCATTATCGGTGATGATGACTCCGGGCAAGCCGAACCAAGTCACTATGTTCTTCCACATGAATTTTTCCACCTGGCACTCTGTAATCATTGCCAGTGGCTTGGCCTTGACCCACTTTGTGAAGTAATCCACCCCGACGATAATATACCTTCGTTGTCCTGAGGCCGACGGGAAGGTCCCGAGGAGGTCCATCCCCCATTGTACGAAAGGCCATGTGGAGTCTACGGGAGTGAGTGGCATTGTGGGTTGCCGGGGTGTCCTAGCGTGCCTCTGGCATGGGCCGCATTGCTGTACGTAGGCCTTCGCGTCATGGCACATGGTGGGCCAGCAATACCTCTGGTGAAGGGTTTTAAAAGCTAAGGTTTGCCCGCCGATGTGGTCATCGCAGATTCCCTCGTGGACTTCAGCTAGGACCGATAGAGCCTCTTTAGGGTCTAGGCACCGTAGGAGCGGGCGGGTGAATGACCTCCGGTAGAGCCGTCCGTTCATCTCACAGTACCAGGCCTGGGTGTGCTGTAGGTGTCGGGCCGTGGCCTTGTCGGCGAGCAAAGTCCCATTTCACTTAAACTATAACATCTCTTGTATCTATGTTGCTGGTGCGTTGACCGAGGTCATGACTTCGATCATGACGGCACGGAACGGGAGCTCCTCGACCTTGGGACTGATTTCGAGGCCGGGTCTTGAAGCTAATTTCACTAGCGCATCTGTCTGCTCGTTTTGATCCCTTGGGACCCTGGATAGCACAAAGCAAGGAAAGTTAGCAGCTAGCTTCTTTACCTCGGCCAGGTATTTGGACATGTTCGGATCTTGGGCCTCGTATCCCCCGTTGATGTGTTCGGCTAATAGCTGCGAATCGGTGTGGACATGAATGTCTTGCGCTTGCATCTCGACAGCCAACCTAAGTCTAGCTAGGAGCACCTCGTATTTCGCCTCGTTATTCGTGGCTTTAAAGCCGAAGCAAAGGGAACGTTCAAATGTCTGCCCGTTGGGACCTTCCAACACCAATCCTACACTTGCGCTCCTTGAGTTGGCCGACTCGTCCACACGTAGGGTCCATCTCCCTTTGGGCTGCTCCAACTCTTTGTCCTCAGATAGAGTTAGCTCCGAGATGAAGTCGACGACTGCTTGAGCTTTAATGGCGGTCCTCGGAGCGTATTGTATGTCGAACTCGCTGACCACCAACCACTTGATGAGACGACCTGAGATGTCAAACTTAGATAAAACTTGTCAGAGCGGTTGATCGGTGATTACCTTGATCGGGTGAGCCTGAAAGTAAGGGCGCAGCTTTCGGATCGTTAATACAAGCGCCAGGGCCAGTTTTTCGATCGGCTGGTATCGCTCCTCAGGCCCGTTCAGCACATGGATGGTGTAGTAGACGGTAGTTGCACTCCGGAAGCTTCCTCGATCAGGACGGAGCTAACCGCATGTTGAGGGAGCTTGGCCGAGGAAGAGGCTGAGTTGTTCCCATGGGGAGATTGTAGCAAGGCGAGGGAGCTTGGCTAAGTGTTGTTTTACCTGTGCAAGGGCCTCTTCGCACTCTGCTATCCATTTGAAGCCCTTCGGGTTCTTTAAGGCATGGAAGAAGGGGAGACATCTGTCGCCTGATTGGGGCAGCGAGTCTCCCATTTAGCCGCTGCACCTCCTTGATTGTCTGGGGCGACTTCATGTTAATGATGGCTCAGACCTTTTCTGGGTTGGCGTTGATCCCTCTCTCGTGTATGATAAATCCGAGGAATTTTTCCGAGCCGACACCAAAGGTGCACTTTGCGGGGTTGAGGTACATGTTGAATCTCCGCAACGTGCCGAACGCCTTAGCCAAGTCAGACAGATGTGCTGCGGTCGTCCGGCTTTTGACAATCATGTTGTCGACATACACCTCCATGTTTTGCCTGATATGTTGGGCGAACATTTTGTTCACAGTTCTCTGATATGTGGCTCCGACATTTTTTAACCCGAACGGCATGACCCGATAGAAGTATATATTGGGTCCAGCCTATAGGTGGGCTTGGACCAGATAATTGAGCTTTTGAGCCTAAATCAGTTAATTAGAAAGAAAACAAATAGGTGGGCAGAGAAAGGGTTTTTAGTAGAATGGTGAAACGTGCAGCGTATGGTGTGTAGTAGCGTGTAGGCGTCACACAAAGGAGAGAAAGAAAGAGGAGAGAGAGAAAAGCTAGGTTTCTCAGTTTTCTGCTTGACGATCAGTGGCCAAACTTCATTAGTTTTGGCCCAAATTTGACGTGGAGAATCCTTGCAGTAAACTCTACAATCCTAACGGTGCCGATCTGCGGTTTATCCTCTCTAAGGTGCTTTCCTATCATGTCTATTTGGTGAGATTTAAAATCTTTCTTAGAAGAGATCCATCAATAAGATGATGATGCAAGCCAAAATATGTGATCTTGATGTTATTATGATCTTCTTGTTATTTTAGAGAAGACCTATTGTAAACCTGTTATCATTATTGGTGATAGTGGAAGTTTGAAGTGGACTACGGTCCCGTGGTTCTTCCCGTATTAGGTTTTCCACGTTAAAAATTCGGTCTCACTTGTGATTGTTCAGTTGTTTTGCTATTTATATTATTTTGGTTAATATTTGCTTATAATATCAAGTTGGTATTTTTGATGAGGAACCTATTTTGATACACAAAGAGGGAAAAGAATTATTTTGTATTAACAGATTTTTTCCCAATAAGTGGTATCAGAGCTAGGTTGTTATTTGCTACTAATTTTCTTGTGTGATTGAAATGAAAGAATCAGATGGTATGATTAAATTGAACTCATCAAATTATTCCACTTGGAGGCGTATGATGGAAGATTTGCTCTATTGCAAAGATTTGTATAAGCACATCAAAGTTAAAGAAAAACCCTCTACTATGGAAGAGGAGGAATGGGAGGTCCAACACAGGAAAGCTATTGCTTATATTAGAAAATGGATGGATATAAATTTGCATGAGCATATTTCTGATGAAACCAGAGCTGATATTGTTTGGCAAAGGCTAGAAAATCTGTTTGCGAAAAAGACAGTGGGAAATAGAATTTCTCTCCTTAGAAGACTTGTTAATTTGAAATATAAAGATGGTGGCAACATTGTTGAGCACATAAGCCTATTTCAGAGTCTTGCAAACAAGTTGGTTGCTATGAAAATGAATATAGATCATGAAATGCAGGATTACTACTTCTCACTTTTTTACTAGAAAGTTGAGAAACGATGTGGTGACAATTTATAACTCCATGCCGGAGGGGACTCTAACTATAGACATGGTTAAAGATAGTTTATGAATGAAGATGCCGTAAGAAAAGAACATGGAGAATCTTCTTCGGTGCACTTATTATCAAAACCAGAAAGACGTGGAAGAAGTCATAGTAGAAATTCACATGGTTATAGAGGAAGATCCAAGTCTAGAAGAGATATCAGGTGTTTCCACTGCAATCGCCAAGTCATATGAAGAAAGAGTGTAGGTTTTGGAAGCGAGAACAGAATGAAAGGAAGAAAATGAAAAAGAGACCAATACAATTGCTGCTGAAGGTGATATCATTAGTGTTTGTGATAATGGATGTGTTAGTCTTGCAGCTCAGGACAGTAACTAGGTAATTGACTATGGTACTTCATTCCATGTTACTTCTCATGGTGATTTCTTCAGATCCTACACTACTGGTGATTTTGGTAATGTTAGAATGGGAAACAATGGTACATCCAAGATTATGAGTATTGGAGATATTTGCTTAGAGACTAGTACTAGGAGCAAATTGATACTCAAAGATGTTAGACATGTTCCAGATATTCGTCTGAATTTGATATCTACAGGCAGACTTGATGATGAGGGATTTGCACATTATTTTGGTGAAAGCAAATGGAAGCTCACTAAAGGTTCTCTAGTTGTGGCGAGAGGAAAGAAGTTAAACTCTTTTTATATTATGGAAGCTAAGCTATACAAAGGAGAGATTAACGCAATTCAAAAGGGTGAAAGCATAGATCTTTGACATAAGAGGCTTGGTCATATCAACGAGAAGAGACTTCAAACTCTTGCTAGAAAATAGTTCTTACTAGAGTTACAAGGTACATCTCTTAAATCTTGTGATCATTGCTTAGTTGGAAAAACACATAGAGTTATATTTCATACTTATCCGCTATCTAGAAGATTAAATATTATTAATTTAGTTCATACTGATGTTTGTACTATGCAAACTAGAACTCTTGGAGGTGCTCTTTATTTTGTTACTTTTATTGATGATCATTCTAGAAAAGTTTGGGCTTTTGCTTTGAAATCTAAAGACCAGGAACTCAATGTCTTCAAAGAATTTCATGTTAGTGTTGAAAGAGAAACTGGCAGAAAGTTAAAGAGTGTTCGAGCAGATAATGGTGGCGAGTACAGGGGTCCTTTTGAGAATTATTGCAGGTTTCATGGTATCAGGCTTGAGAAAATAGTTCCAAAAACTTCTCAGCAAAACGGTGTGTCAGAAAGGATGAACAGAACCGTTGAAGAAAGGATTAGGTGTATGCTTTCCCACGCCATGTTACCTAAGTCATTTTGGGGGGAGGCTATGAGAACTACAGTTGACCTGATAAATCTTTCTCCATCAGTTCCTTTGAAAGGTGATGTTCCAGAGAGAGTATGGAAAGGGAAAGATATATCTTATGATCATTTGAAAGTCTTCGGGTGTAAAGCATTTGTACATATTCCCAAAGATGAGAGATCCAAGCTTGATAATAAGGCAAAGGCATGTATTTTCTTGGGATATGGTCATGAAGAGTTTGGGTATAGATTATGGGATCCAGTGAACAAGAAGATTGTTAGAAGCATGGATGTTATGTTTCTTGAAGACCAATTGTTTGATAATGGTGATAATATTGAGAAGCCAAAAACCTCTGTTTATATTCCTTGGAGTTTGGGTTCAGTTCCTCCACCTATAGTTCATGATGATCATGGGGGAGATGATGAAGAAGAATGTGGTGAGAATGTGAGTGATGATACTCCTACAGTTGATGAAGTTGAACCAACTGAGCAAGCACCTCCACCACCAGTTGAGATTCCATTGAGAAGATCCACAAGAGAGCGACAACCATCTACAAGATATCCTCCAGATCCATATGTTATGCTTACTGATGGAGGAGAGTCAGAAACTTACCAAGAAGCTATTCTACATGAGCACAAAAATGAATGGGTTAAAGCCATGCAAGAAGAGATGAGATCTTTGCTTGAGAACCACACCTATAACTTGGTAAAGTTGCCAAAAGAGAAGAAAGCTCTCAAGAATAAATGGGTTTACAAATTGAAGACTGAAAATAATAGCTCACAATAAAGAT
This sequence comes from Musa beccarii, assembly GCA_024322285.1. Classification (NCBI taxonomy): domain Eukaryota; kingdom Viridiplantae; phylum Streptophyta; class Magnoliopsida; order Zingiberales; family Musaceae; genus Musa; species Musa beccarii. Next base: position 182,869 of record CM044401.1, on the reverse strand, counting down.
ACAAGGCATGACTAGTTGTGAAGGGATTCAGTCAGAAGAAAGGTATTGACTTTGAAGAAATATTTTTTCCTATGGTAAAAATGTCATCTATCCGAGTTATTCTTAGTTTAGCTACCTGCTTGGATTTAGAAGTTGAGCAACTTGATGTGAAAACTGCATTTCTTCATGGTGATCTAGAAGAAGAAATTTACATGGAGCAACTGTAAGGCTTCAAAGTCAAGGAAAAGAAAATATAGTGTGCAAGCTAAGAAAAAGTTTATATGGTCTCAAACAGGCACCAGACATGCTGGTATAAGAAGTTTGATTCCTTTATGATAAGCCAAGGGTACAATAGAATCACATTTGATCATTGTGTGTTTACAAAAAAATTTTCAGATAATGATTTCATTATTCTCCTGTTATATGTTGATGATATGCTGATTGTTGGTCATGATGCTGATAAAATTGAAAAACTTAAAAGAGGGTTAAGTAAGTCTTTTGCTATGAAAGACTTGGGATCGGTGAAACAAATACTTGGCATGAAGATTCTTCGTGATAGGAAGAAAGGGAAGATTTGGCTATCTCAGGAGACCTACATTGAGAAGGTTCTTGAAAGATTCAATATGAGTAAAGCTAAAGCAGTTTGTTCTCCACTTGCAGGTCATTTTAAGCTCAGCTCAAAACAATGTCCGACAAGTGAGAAAGAAAAAAAAAGAAGAAATGTCCAAAGTACCTTACTCATCTGCAGCAAGGGGCGCTTGATGTATGTTATGGTTTGTACTAGGCCGATATAGCTCACGCAGTTGGAGTTGTTAGCCGATTTCTCTCTAATCCTGGAAAAGAACATTGGGCAGCAGTAAAATGGATATTAAGATATCTAAGAGGTACTTCCAGGTTGTGTTTATGTTTTGGTAGTAGTGAACCTGTGTTAGAAGGGTACACAGATGCAGACATGGCTAGTGATACTGATTCCAGGAAGTCTACTTTGGGGTTCTTGATGACATTTGCAGGGGGAGCAGTCTCTTGGAAATCTAAGTTACAGAAATGTGTTGCTCTATCAACCACAGAAGTAGAATACATAACCATTACTGAAGTTTGTAAGGAAGCTTTATGGATGAAAAAGTTTCTACAGGAATTGGGCTTGAAACAGGCAAAATATACTATTTACTGTGACAGTCAGAGTGCCATTCACCTCTCCAAGAATTCAACATACCATTCTAGATCTAAGCATGTTGATGTGAGATACCATTAGATTCGTGATGTGCTTGAGATGAAAGAATTACAGTTGGAAAAGGTGCATACCAATGAGAATGGATCAAACATGTTGACAAAGTCTTTACCTAAGAAGAAGCTTGAAGCTTGTAGGCGAAGAGCGGGTTTAGTACAGCCCACTATATGAGCCGGAGGGGGAGAATTGTTGGGTCCAGCCCATAGGTGGGCTTGGACCAGATAATTGGGATTTTGAGCCCAAATCAGTTAATTAGAAAGAAAACAAATAGGTGGGCAGAGAAAGGGTTTTTAGTAGAACGGTGAAACGTGCAGCGTGCGGTGTGCAAGGCAAACAGTGCGCGTGCAAGGCGATGCAAAGGAGAGAAAGAAAGAGGAGAGAGAGAAAAGCTAGGTTTCTGAATTTTCTGCTTGACGATCAGTGGCCAAACTTCGTCAGTTTTGGCCCAAATTTGACATGGAGAATCCTTGCAGTAAACTCTACAATCCTAACGGTGTCGATCTGCGGTTTATCCTCTCTAAGGTGCTTTCCTGCCATGTCTATTTGGTGAGATCTAAAATCTTTCTTAGAAGAGATCCATCAATAAGATGATGATGCAAGCCAAGATATGTGATCTTGATGTTATTATGATCTTCTTGTTATTTTAGAGAAGACCTATTGTAAACCTGTTATTATTATTGGTGATAGTGGAAGTTTGAAGTGGACTACGGTCCCGTGGTTTTTCCCGTATTGGGTTTTCCACGTTAAAAATTCGGTCTCACTTGTGATTGATCAGTTATTCTGCTATTTATATTATTCTGGTTAATATTTGCTTATAATATCAAGTTGGTATTTTTGATGAGGAACCCATTTTGATACACAAAGAGGGAAAAGAATTATTCTGCATTAACAGGTTTTTTTCCCAACAATATATTCTTTGATCGGTGATGAAGGTTGTATGCTCTTGGTCTTCGGGCGCCATCCTGATCTGGTTGTAGCCAGAGAAGGCATCCATAAACAAGAGACGAGCGTGCTCCAAGGTCGAGTCGACCAGCTGGTCAATCCTATGGAGGGGATAGCAGTCCTTCGGGCATGCCCGATTTAGATCAGTGTAATCCACACACATTCTCCAGCTTCCATTAGGCTTTTTGACGAGAACTACATTCGACAACCATCGTTGATACTTGGCCTCGGTTATGAAGCCCACCGCTAAGAGATGCTCCACTTCGCTATGGACCGCCTGTTGGTGATCGGGGGCTAACCTTCGAGGCTTTTGCTTCACTGGGCGAGCTTCAGGCGAAATGCTTAGGTGGTGTTGTGCCACTCTATGATCGACACCGGGCATATCCGCCAGTGACCAAGCGAAGATGTTGGTGTTTTCCACTAGGAAGCTGATAAGTTGCACCTGTTCATACTCCGGGAGTTCTGACCCGACCCTTACTACCCGATCTGGCCGGTCTTCAAATAGCGATACGTCTATTGTAGACTCCGTCGGCTTGGGGTGTTGAGATGGCCTCTTGACACCCCACGGATTCTCCAGGGGTTTCCTAGTCCTTACTCTCTTGGGCAATGAGACCGCCGTCAAGTAGCACTGCTTGGATTCGCGGGGGTTTCCCCTTGCTTCCCCAACCCCACCATGGGTCGGGAACTTTATCGTTTGGTGGTAGGTGGAAATGATAGCCCGAAACTTGTTAAGAGTTGGACGGCCCAGGATGATGTTGTACGTCGAGGGAAGGTCCACCACCATGAAGGTCGCCATCATCGTCTTTGACCTCGGTGCGTCTCCCAGAGTTATGAGCAAAGTAATCGTACCTAGTGGGGAGATCGAATCATCGGTGAACCCGGTGAGCGCTGAGCACATCGGCTCCAGGACGTCCTTGGACAAGCCGAGCTTTTGAAAGATGTCAAAGAAGAGGACGTCGGCGGAGCTCCCTGTGTCAATCATAATTCTCCTCACCTGGGCATTGGCGATCCTGGTTGTGATCACCAATGCATCGTCGCGCTTGGAGCGTTCTGCCTCCTCGGTCGGGAAATGATTTCGGGGTCGAGCCACCACTTGGGAAGTTTGTTCGAGGACGCTCGAGCGTAGGCCTTTCGCCCCGACATGCTATTCCCCTCGAACGCTAGGCCACCTGTTATAACATCGATTTGCCGCTCAATAGGACCTTCGGGGCACGACGAGGGATCCCGATCCCTCCTCAGGTATCGGCCAAGATGCCCTCGGCGTATGAGCTCCTTAATTTGATGCTTCAGGTCATGACATTCCTCGGTGTCGTGACCGTGCTCCCGATGAAAATGACAGTACTTCGTTTGGTCCCTGAACTCTCGGGGACTCTTCATCGGGTTCGGGGCCTTCAATAGCCCTTTTTCTTTTATCTGGAGGAATATTTCAGTTTTGGACGTCCCCAAGGCTGGAAGGTGGGACCTTGTGGTCGGCACGTCGGGTCGATCCAACCTTCGCCTTGGGGCGGTTGATGGTTGTCCCAGGGACGACTCTGCCCTGGTTCTCTTGTGCTCCTCTCGTCTTCCGGCCATCAAAGACTCCGCTGCAACATACTAGTTCACGCATTGGAGCATCTCTGGGACCGCCGTGGGTAGTCTCTCGATGAGGGACCAGAAAAACCTGGAGGGTCGCAGCCCCATCATGAATGCCTGCATTATCAGAGATGGGTGAGCGTCGGGTAACCCCCGGATTTCTGTGGCAAAACGGTTCACGAATTGGGAAAGAGACTCATCCTCCTTCTGGTTAAGCCCGAGGAGCAGGGTGACGGATGGCTTCGGCCGGGTGTAGGCCAGGAAATTGAGCTCGAAATCTTTGGCGAGCTGGTCAAAGGACGTGATTGATCCGACCCTCAGCCTGCTATACCACGCTCGGTCCGAGCCCCTGAGGGTAGTAGGAAACGCCCTGCACATCAAGGCATCGGAAGTCCCATACAATGCTATTTGGGCTCGGAAGGTAGCCACATGCTCCGTCGGGTCTATGCCGTCGTTATAGGCGTCGAGAGAGGGAGGCGGAAGCTCAGGGGAACTTGTCTTTCCTGTATCTCGGGGGAAAATGGGGATCCTCGGTGAGTGTCTTCCCCGAGCTCCTCCTTAGACTTACAGATTTCTCTTTGCACCTCGTCGAGTTGTTGGTTGACGGAGCGCAACTGGGCTCGAAGGGAGTTTGTCGAGTCCAACGATAATACCTTGGGTTCCAGCAGCGTGCTGGGATTTCCTGACACCCCTTCCGTGAGCGAGGTTGGGACCGCCTCGGTCGAGGCCGGGGGCGCCCTTGGGATCGGAGGCGTCACAGGCATTAGAGCTAGTGGTCCTGGCCGCCGTGGAGGCAGGGTCGTCGATAGTAGCGCCAGTTGCGGAATAAGCGGGATGATGGCTTGCATCATCCCGATCATAGTTTGAACTTGATGGGCAAGGCTCCAGAATGCCTCATGCAGAACGACCGACTGGCTGGTTGTGACGCCCTCGGGTGGCGACAACTCGAGGTTGGTGAATAGCCGCCGATGGCGTTACAAGTCGTGATGGGGTCTTCCATTTGGAGCCCGTCGGGTGGTGGGGGGCACTCCCAAGTCCCTCCGGCCGGGCGAGATCCCTCCACCATGCATTCGCATGGGTCAGTCTGTTGGTCTCGTGACATCGGGCCCTCCTTCTAGCGCCAATCTGTTGAGTACCTTTATGCCGTGGTCGTCCGAGTCAACACGGCTAGGTTCAGTCCGAATGCATCGATATCTCCTTGACAGATCTTCAAGTAGACCGCAGACGCTGGGTTGATCGAAGTGGGTCCTCAACCCGCTCCCAGGAGGAGGCTTCCCTTCCAAGCACGGTTCGCCTCGCGCTTTTGGCTCTGCACACAGTCGGGTCGGGAAGATGCGACCCGACCCCTCCAATGGTTAAGTTAGTATACGGTTGTGGATGGTTTACTTGAAAAAAGGAGAAGAAGAAGATCCTCTCACAAAGATGGTCCGGGGTTTTTATGTTGGAGGGAGGGCGACTCGGGGTATAGTATCGTGCACCTCGGTCTCCGTGCTACGTCCGTAGGTGCCGTCTCGAGCTTTACGGAATGGTGCTATGAAGGCGCCGTTCGGGCTCTGGGCGACGCTATCCTCGGCGCTCGTGCCCGCACGAGCGTTCTGGAGGGATCACGTTGGTGTCGCTTCGGGCTTCCCGACGACGCCATCAGATGACGCCACGCCCGTATGAGGACGTGGTTCGGAGGGGCCACATCGGTGCCGCTCCGGCTTCCGGGGCAGTGCGATATCGCGGACGGCGCCCACGCCCGTATGAGGACGTGGTTCGGAGGGTGACATATGGTGCCCTGGTCGGCGCTCGTTCTGGTACGGCCAGGGGGTCGCCGAGTTGAAGCTGAGGTGGTCTACCATCTCAACTTTTATATTAACGTGACAGTGAAGCAACTTTTATATTAACGTAACTTTTATATCATCACACATGAGCGGAGCGGGCGGCGCGGGTACGTGACCTATCAGAAGCAAAGAGATGTCTATTAGGATCATGATCATCTTCATTTCATCTCAGTGCTGTGGATCAATGAAGTGGCTGTCACTTTAGTCGACTGCAAAAACCAGAAGTGGATTCACTGCAAATACCTATCCATGTGTGATGATAATGCAGCAGAGGTTGCACATCAATGCCATTTGATTTGTGGAACCTTCTGCGGTCAGAAACAAAGACAGTCAACCACTAGGATGTTCCTTGTGGAATTCCCCTGGTCCAGATGGTGGAAGTCCTTACCCAACATTGGGTGGAATCCATGTGTGTTTCACACTCATGTTTCGTCCTGCACAAGCTAAATAGCTAGTATGCATGCATCAGGCGCACGGTCCCTTTCCTGAGCTGCTTAACCCCCACAGCGACTGAGAATATTCCGGTAAGGCCATGCGCAGCACAGTCATCGAAAAGACAGCTAGGTTAGGTTTATGGGCAGCATAGTTGACCTACAAACCAACAACAGAGAGCAAAAATTTTCCAGACTACCATTTGTCCCACTTCACCACAGAGCAACAGAAGCTAGCTAGGAGATTGGAGAGCATTTAATGATCGGACCTTTTAAGATCATTAATGATTATTTACCAAACTTGCAACGATTGATTTTTATCCTTGTGGGGTACTTATGTAAGAAACATTAACATTAAGGCTTCTACTCTGTTAATTTTATAGCTTAAGTTTTCCTTAAATTTTGTAATCAAACATTCTGGTGCAGCCAAGTCATACCACATTGGAAGGACAGTCCTACAATCTTGCCAATAATTCGACAAATTCAGGAAAATGGTGTACACGTTAGTTTTGTTCTAAATAAAATGATAAAAAAAAACAAGTATCTTATTTGTCATAAAAGTCCTACTTAAATCATACTGAACGAATGAGGTAGCATGTCAACCACATGCAGTGGTGACATTGATGGCTGAGTTCCTGTTACTTCAACCACTTAACTCTCTCGACCGACTAAAACTTCCAGTTTAAGAAGACTGAACTAGAACATCCATTAGATTTAGAAGAATGATCGGAGGACAAGGCCCTCACACGACTCTCTATGTACTCTTGTTCCATCATCATACCCCCAACGATGTTTTAGAAGCATCATTGCATGAAATAAAGCAGCTGCTCTGTCTTTTCTTCACTTTCGTGGTAATCTACCTACGAAGTTCTATCTTTCACCCATTCAATTTTGATCGTTAATTTTCGTGAAGTTCACGTAGCCTAATCTATTTTTGTAGAACCATGTGTCATGATGATTAGAGATCATTGTGTTTAAAACTTAGGAAAAAATCCTCAAAAATTAAAAAACACTTATATCTAATGTCTATTGTCCCACAAGTTTAAGATTGAAAAGTGCTTGCATCTAACATCCTCTTCCTCCAAAAGACGGTCATACCTAAAGAGAGGAGCTTATTCTTGCCGTACTGATTTAATGAGAATACATCTTTCATATGTTCCACTATATCACGTCTAAAAAAACTGTTTATCTACTGTAATAATTGACGTAGTACGTCCAGCATATGATATGGATTCCACCTATTAATTCTCGATGGTTAGAAAATAATAAACATATCACTTCTAACTCCTTAGATTTACCCAAAACTTTTCTCCTCTCATTGCGCTTCCACTTACCGTGTATATTGTGTTGTTGCGTTGATCGTGGATTGAGCTAGGATTAAGATGGTGTTTTGCAGTTTGCTTCCTTGATATTTGAATGTACCATTGAATCTGGTTTGAATCCTTCAAACGATGAGATCGGTTATGTCAAAAGGATTACCGGGACAAGAAATTGGAGTCCATCACTGACGAGCCTCCGGATGTCCGGGAAACCTACCATGAATGTTTGGCTGCTTATCTTCTGAACTATAAATATCTTTTCATGAATCTATAGGGTCCCACAAACAAAATATGCATGATCAATGTTTTTATAGCGTTACTAGAAAAGCATATGCGAGCTGCAATTAACCAAAAACAACAAAAAAATCAATATCGATGCCGGACGATCTAGTAGTATTGTTATTGCCTAGAGGTTAGACTGGTAATAGACGATGTTAAGTTTCGATTTATAAATTTTGTTTCTTTTGACAAAAAAATAAAAGACTATATCAAGGCCACTACGACTGGCCAATTTATTAATACAGTTGTCATGCAAAATCACCATTTAACTTCAAAAAAAGAATAACTCATTTTAATGAATAATTTAATATTTCAAAAAAGTATCTTCTATGTTAGAAATCTATGATGGTCTTGGTCTCGATGAGGATAGGAAAAGTTCTACAACCAATAACTATACTATTGGATTCTATCTTGAAGATTTTTTCCTCCTTTTTATGCTGATGCTCATTGTCTTCCGATTTGAAGTAAAATTTTCGGTTCAGGAATCATAATCACTCGGTGATCACGGTTCAACAACATATTACTCTTTATAATATCATATACTAACTTTAATAACGTTTTCTCAATCGTGTTTTGGATCCTACAATATATGTCTAAGAATTCTTGCCAAGATTAGTATTCCCCTTAAGTTCATCGTTATGCTCATACCCTACGTATCACCATCCCCAATTAGTTTCACAATAATACGTGTATTTGCTTATGCTATGCCGATAGAAGTCGTTCACCACCTCGCTAAGCATCTTCAGATCATATTCTCCAATCTTGCTCAATTCTATCATGCTCCCACTGTTTCCTCAAAGAATGTGTTCCTTCTCAGGAAACACTGCTCTTGGCAACAAAGACCTTTTGGTCCTCAGGGTGATAGAAATAATAACCACAAGTTTCCTTGGGGTATCCCACAAACTTGCATCGTTCCGTCCTGGATTCCAACTTATCGGGATCGTGTCTTTTAACGTGGGCAGGACAGTCTCAAATCTTACAAACCTTAAGATTAGACTTCTACCCTCTTCATATCTCATATGGTGTAGACACTACCGATCTAGATGAAACTCTGTTCAGAAGGTAAATTACGATCTATAGGGCATATCCCCAAAATGAGATGGGTAGGTCAGCGAAACTCATCATAAACCACACCATATCTAATAGTGTGTGATTCCTCCTTTTTGATACACCATTGAGCTGTGGTGTATAAAGAGGTGTCCATTGAGACAAAATCCCATGGTCTTTGAAGAACTGGGTGAATATGGTAGGGACTGAAGTATAAGATCAACACACAAGTTATTATCTAGGACCATTTCTAGACCTGTGAGTTTTTCAATCCACTCTATCATCTTCAGGACATGATTCTGAACTGATATCCCCTTAGTCATCCTGGTACGGAAGAGACTCTTGGATTTCTCATATCACTGAGTTCTTCCATATTTCTTAAACAGTCTGCAGAGGTGCATGAGTATAGAATGAGCATCCATGTTTTCTTGTTGTCTCTATAACTTAGGAGTCATAGAGGCTAACATATAACACTCGGCGAGAGTGAAATTATCTATATACTTCGCATATTGGGCAAACTCTTTTTAAGGAGCTTCTGCCTCAGGTTGGAGCATGACTGTATCTAGGACATGTGATTTTCTTCACTGTATGAACTATTCTCAAGTTGCGAAACCAATCCGTATAATTTTGATCAGTGAAGTGGTTGGCATAAAGTATGTCACGCAGAGAATTTAATAACGACGTGTTTCTAATAAACAGGAGATATAACATAAGTGAATAACACGCAGATTTTACAAAAATAAATAATGGACTTCGATCTTGATATGCTCCCACTAATTTTTCTAGCGAGTTACATGACACCCTCATGCATGTGAAACAAGTCTCCGACAAACTTCTAGTGGGGATCGGGATCCAATCGACATCTTAGTGCAACCTCGACAGACTCGACCAATCACACTGAGCCCAAAAGGTAGACAACTCTTGCCAATCACAACTCCTTATGATTCTCGTCATATTTGGCCTCCGAACCACTATGGCCTCGAGGGACTCGACCAATCATGATATCCAGTTAAATCATTACCATCATTACAAGACGAGTCTGATTCAGTGATATGCCCTCGAGGGTTCAACTAAGCATACCATATCCTCAGGTCACCGGTGACATCTCTATGTCGAAAACAATATAGCGAGATACGAAATAGGTGAGCCTCAAGGGACTCGACCAACCCAGCCTACTTTGAGAATCGATTCCTGCCCCTAACGATGGAAGGCTACGTGGGTTAATTTTATTGCTTCACGCTTATCGACTTAATATTATTATATGAGGAGGTTTAGGTTCGATCTCGTGATATAACGTGTCACACATGTACATAATTAATATATTTACATCGCATGCAAATATATATATATATATATACTTATCTAGTAGGTGTAAAACATTCACATCCACAAGCACACCAGATGATCATGGACTTCAACCTAATATGATTAGGCCTCAGCCAGTAGACCTAATCACTTACATCAGGATCTATGTACATATCAGTACATCTCTATGCACGATGATCATCCATCTCGTCAGTGTCGCGATCATCTGAATCGACCTCAGGGGTCCCGCTACCACCTCTAGGCTTCCGCCGCGCCTTTAGGATAATTACAACATAATTACAAGCACGCAGGCCCGATAATCAACAAAAAAATGAAGGCTCGCAGGCCCAATAATCAACAAAAAAAATGAAGGCTCGCAGGCCCCAATAATCATATACACACATCACAAAGTCCATGATCATCTACCCATATCACATCACATCACATATATATATATCATGTAGGATTACTAGATAAATAATAATATTTACTTAAACTTTTTAAATAACTAAAATTTGAAATCAAGGACATGCGAGGAATCTTCTAAATTTTGAAGAGTATTTTGTTCATTCTGTCATAAGGGATAATTGAAATTTCTAAAATTTCAAGGGATAAAATTATCTTTTAGTCGAAAAACCCTAATTCCCATTCCCTCTGCTTTACTGCGGTAGACGCCACTGCAGGCTCGCGGTGACCATCGTCTGACGGGCACACGGGGGGGCACATTGTAACTTATGGGCGACGCAGAAGACACCATAGCGCTATCCGCGGCGGCATAGTGCCCACAAGCGCTATCCCGCGGGCCTCCCAGCGGATGCCCTTGCGGCACTGCCCTTGCGGGGAAAAGCCTGCAGGCAGTGCTGCCCCCCGCGGGATCTGGCGTTGCGCTTGTGGGAAGGCCGCCCGCGAGCCAGCGCCAAAGCGTTGCCCTGTTGGGTGCGACAGCTCGCGGTGGCGCTCGCCCTGCGGCTCCTCGTGCGCATGCGGGCTAGTCTTTGCCATCGGGCAAACGACCATCGGCAACCCCGCACACGACCATGGCTGCAAGCAGCCTTGGCCAAATTACGAGGGCAACAACAATTGCCGCCCTCTCTCGTCTTTTGCATCAACGATTTTGGTGTCAAAAGCGTATCCAGAACACAACACATGCAGTTCATAAGCCAATCATCGCACGATGAACCTGTCTCTGATACCACTTCTGGGAAATCGGGAGATTCGGCATCTCATGCGCAGCGAAAAACAAAAATAAGATCGGATTTCCTATAGTTACGTACTTGGCCGTCGTGCGACGATTGGTGAGCAAAAATCATAAATCCGAAAAATCTGCATGTATCATGTCAGAAGCGTTACTTAGAGAGATCGTATATCCCCAAAAATTTCAGATCCGATGAAGAGGATGAAGGAGCACTAGCGTACGCCTCTCTAGCGATAATCCATATAGCGGACGCAGCAACGACGCTCCTCAGATTACCATGGGATCTCTATCCACCTACACCACAAGACTGCCGGAGCCAAGGAGAAGGAGAGGAGATTGAGGAGAATAGGAGGATGACTACCAAGAGCTCTCAGCCTATGAACCAAGAGGTTCCTCCTATTTATAGATGTGGATGAAGCTTATCCTTAACAGATCTTGTTCACACTAGATCTCTATCCAATTGGATCTCAATAGATCTTATCCGTAGGATTCAATTTGATCACATCCAATTGGATTTTATCCAATCAATTAATTGGATCTCATCCATAGGATCCAAACTAGGGGCTTCATAGATATCTCATATCCGCATCTCTACTCGTCGCAACATCCACCTTATGTGTGTGACCCTTTGGGCCCGATACCGAGCTGGCCGTGAGTCGCTCCTGTCAGAACTCCTGACTCAGAACACCTTCTGATATAGTAAATTGTTATCTCCATAATAATTCACTCGACTCATTGACTATGGACGTACTAGGCCACTACGCCATAGTCCCCAGATGGTACATGGGGATCTAATCCATCGGACCTATTTGTCCTCAGTTATCATGTATCTACAGTCCCTCATCCATCGAATATCCCAGAGACTGTATATTGGGCATGGTAAAGTCAGGCCCTTATGGAATCCTATTCGAGTCTCGCACTAATCGGATTCTCTCGGAGAACTCCTCTCTCAATCCGAACGACCCTGGCTAGGGATTTTGCCTGAGTGAGCATACGCGGGATATATATCTCACGATACCGAGTGGATGATCCTCTATTGACACGCAATTGCCTTCGTAAGGTTGGCTATCATTCTCAAGAACCGACTATACTAGATTTGGAGCTCTCCAAACATGTAAGTCCGGCGTCAAAGAATGGAGTATTCAAATAAGGCATCTTTGGTGCCTCAAGTCTAAGGACCAAACATACTACTGGGACTATGGAATCGCTGTCTGACATTAGGTATCATTAACCATACAGTATTTTGTAAGCGGATCAATCAGTGAACTCATTCTCCAATGAGCACATGCACTGTACCTCTAGTGCCCTCACATAAGCGACTATGAGACCAGTCGCCTCCATCATATAGATGAGTATACAGTGCGCTAGTCTATCTGGTTATCTCGACGTCGTCATCGGGTAACCTATGACCAATATGATTTAGAATCTGTGTTTAAAGATATATCGGTCTCATTATCGTGATCTCATCACGATCCGATTCCCATTGCACAGATCTATGGCATCACAATATTCATCCAGTTAATGTGAGAAAATACCAATAATAATATGCGAAGAGATCGACATAATATGCCACAAGTGCCACCACTCACGTGATTAGCTTGTAGGGCACCTACAACCAACACTCCTCACTAAAGAGAGGAGAATATGAGGTGGCTACTAGGAAGCCCTAGCCTATAGACATTTGGTTCTCTCCTATTTATAGAGGCCTCATGTTAGCCCTAATGGATCCTGCCTTGTTGGGTACTGGATCTCCAACGAATTATCCAAGTCACTCTTAAATTAATGGGTCTCTACCCAATAATCTCTTATTAGTTCTGATTGGATCACATCAACGAAATTCGATAATTCAAAGGCTTATTGGATATCCAATAAGATAGAGGCTTTAACGGATATCTCATATCTGAACCTCTACTCGTCGCAACACCTACCATATGCGTGTGACCCACTAGGCCCAATATCGAGCTGATTGTGAGTCATATCTATCAGAACTCCTTCTGACCCAGTGAATTATTATTTTCATAATAATTCATTCGACTCATCGACTATGATTATACCAGGCCACTACGTCGTAGTCCCTAGACGATATACGTAATCCAATCCTTTGGACATATCTGTCATCAGTTACCGTGTACATATAGTCCTCCATCCATCTAATATACTAGAGACTGTATATAGGACATGATGCTGTCAGACCCATATGGTTTCCACTCGAGCCTCGCTCTAATCGGATTCTCCCGAAAAACTCTCTCTCAATCCGAATGACCTTGACTAGGGATTTGTCTAAACAAGAATACATGAGATATTGCTCTCATGATACCGAGTGGATGATCCTCTGTTGACACTTAATTGCCTTTGTAAGGTTAGCTATCATTCTCGAGAATCGACTATATCAGATCTAAAACTTTCCAAACCTGTAAGTCTAGTGTCAAAGAATAAAGTACTGATACAAGGCACATTTGGTGTCTCAAGTCTAAGGACCAAACACACAACTAAGATTATGGCATCACTGTTTGACGTCAAGTATCATTAATCATCCAGCATTCCGTAAACGAATCAATAAGTAAACTCATTCTCTAATTAGCCCCTGTACTGTATCCTTAATATCTTCATACGAGTAGCTATAAAACCAGCCACTTCCATCATATGGACAAGTATACAATACAAGTTTATCCGGTTATCTCGATGTCCTTCTCAAGTAACCTATAACCGAGATTATTTAAGGTCTATGTTTAAAGGTGAATCGATTTCATTATCATAAACTCATCACTATCTGATTCTTATTGCACAGATCCAAAGACATCACAATATACATCCATATAATGTGAAAAAATATTAATAATCATAAGCAATGAGATTAATGCAATGTGTTATAGGCATCACCACTCATGTGATTAGCTTGTAAGGCACCTATAACTAACAATTCTGAGTTCGTTCGAGAGAGTTATGACTCTTTTAGTGCGATAGGTTCAAGTCAACCTTGCGTGACCCATGCTTGGGGGCCCTAGCCAGCTCTGGTCCTCGACCAGCTCAGGTCGTGACGTGCACTTAGGCACTAGACAATAAATACAACATGAGTGTGATCAACCAACACTAAAGCATCATATCTCATTTGCTCCGAAGTTAAATGTGCTTGGGACGAGATTAATATTAGAATGGGTGAACCCCTGAGAAGTCCTCATGTTATACCCCTTTTTATGCCCGAGTGACGAAAATCAATGTCATATAACATCGAGTCAATGCTTCTTACACCCGAAATCTAAAATGATTGCTTTATGGTCACTAGCATGTTTCTCGAAGGGAGCTTTCAAGATTAGGGTCGCAATGCGATTCCTAATTCGTTTAAGAAAATTATGATTGCTTCAACGAAATGAAGTCGAGTTGACTTCATGTGACCAGTGCTTGGGGGCCTCGCCTAGCTCTGGCCGCGACGTGCACTTAGGCGTTGGATGACTAACACACCTTGGGTGCGATCACACCAACGCTATAGCAAGAAATCCAATCATAACTACAAATAAAACATGTTTGGACAAGAGTAGTACTCGGATGTGTAACCCCTTAGAAGTCCTTGTGTTACATTCTTTTTGCGCCCAAATGATGAAAACAAATGTCGTAGATCGAGACGATGGTTCTTCGGCTCAAAATATACAATAACAACTTCATAATTAACCATATGGGCTTGAAGAGAGCTTTCCAAAAGAGAGTTTACCATATTGGAGAAGGAACACTGATGTTGTTAGCCTCTTTTTGTACTGAGCGATAAAAACCAATGCTATTGACCACCAAGGCAATGGTTGTTAGGCCCAAAATCTTGATCGCTTTATCGCCAATCATGTGGGGCTTAAAGAGAGCTTTTCAAATAGGGATCACAATGTCCATTCTAAATTTGTTCAAAAAAAATTATAACTATTTTAATACTACAAGGTCGAGTCATCGCTACGTGACCCACGGACGACTCCCACCCAACTCAAGCAGTGATGTGTACTTAGTCATGCTTTGTTCAATTAGCAAGAGAACTAGTGTTTTTACTCGATTCTATTAGTGGGAGAATGAGGGGACAAAAGCTCACCAGCGCATAGGCTTGCGTTGTTTGTTTATGCTTATGCTTACTTCTCTTTTTGGCATCGAGCACTACTCGATCTTGAAGTCGAGAATTAGTTTTGATCTTAATAGGATGATCGAGAACCTTAAGTCATGATTGTGTACCAACTTAAAATTTTATTCATGATTTTGCTAATGCTAAATAACTCCTAATGAGATGCATGACTAGCAAAATCATAAATTTTATACACATCCTTATGCTCTAAAAAAGTTTATGAAAAGACATCGTTGAACTAAAATTACGATAACATCAAAAATAATTTTAAAAAACATATTGATTTTAAAATTCATACTATATATACGATCACACAAATCCTAATTAGATGTTAATAAGGATATTTAGTCTCACATTAGTTGAATAAAGAAACCAAAAATTTATAAGTTCATCAGAATCATTCTTACTCTTAGAGACACATTTTAGGACACCTAAGCCCCAAAAAGATAAATAACATGAATACACTTAAAACAGATGAACGTTCATATATCCCCAAGCCATTTAAAAAGGTCTAATTTAGTTATCGAGTTATCCCTATGTGTTACAAGCTATTTGTAAATCGAGTAGATATGGATAGATCCTGAATGTAATTTTATTTCAGTGGTATTAGAACAAATTCTGTCTATCCTACCAATGTAAGGCCATGAACTCAATTATATATTGGAATTAAATACAAAGCAAAACGACCATGGGAAGTGTAAGACTACGGACAAAGCAAAACGATGAAAATAAGAAAAGGAAATTGACAGACAAAGAGAATAAAAAAAATTGAAGGAAATAATATAATAATGTACCCTTTAATATATTTTCTTGATATATGACTTACCCTATTCATTCACAGATCTAATCAATTATCCAATAAAACTAAGATTGGTCGAGTCAATGATCAATCGGTTTTGGTAACTACGATTCAACAATGCAGTCATGTTTTTTACAGAGTATGTCCACCAAACCAGTAACAATCTAGCAATTATCTTTCCTAATGACTGAAAAAGAAAGCCAAAAAAAAAATTACCAGCAACTAAACTATATATATCAAAAGCTAACAATTTAAAGGTACATAAACATTCAATCAAACACACCAACAAAGAATGTAAATTATGTAGTGCATGCTGCGGCGCTAAAACATGTTTTCCTAGCCCATATGAGTGGCATTCAATGCTCTTAAAAGAGAAGCAACTTCTTGAAAAAGGAACATTAAAAAAAATCCAAACAAAATAAATAGATGTGTTTGTACAAATCCCTTGTATAACACGATTTAATAAGATCATTCACAAAAACAATCCTATAAATATATCCATAAAAATTATCATTATGCTTGGGGCAGGAAAAAAACATATGAGCACCGTTCATATGCAACCATCAACATTTTCAATTGAATTAAATATAAATCTCAACTGGGAAATAAGAAATTAGAGAAAAATATATCATCTAAAGCAGACATTAAGTTTATCATCTAGCTCAACAATACCATCAGTACAATCCCAAGCCCTAATAATTGAAGTTAACAAATGTGCAAATTATACAAAGATGCATTTGATGGGTATGGGACATACCATTCAAGCCTTTAATAACAAGCATATATCATATCAAAAGCTAACCATTTAACAGTACACAAACATTCAATCAAACACACTGATAGAGAATGTAAATTATGATAGTGTCACAA
Source organism: Musa beccarii (assembly GCA_024322285.1). Taxonomy (NCBI): domain Eukaryota; kingdom Viridiplantae; phylum Streptophyta; class Magnoliopsida; order Zingiberales; family Musaceae; genus Musa; species Musa beccarii. The sequence continues at coordinate 165,984 of CM044401.1, read as the reverse complement.
CCATTGCAACGAATACCACAATATGGTGCCAAAACATATTTGCACGAACCCAATGTAAAAATCATTTACATATATCCCACATTTGTACCTATGTGATTATAACTCATAAATTTGGTATAAGATCACCGGTATAAATGCTCTTAAAAGAGCAGCAACTCCATGAAAACAAAACATTCAGATAAATATTCAAACAAAACAAGTGGATGCATTCATGCCAATCCCTTATATATCACAATTCAACAATATCATTCACGAAAACAATCCTATCAATACCCATACAGATGATTCTTATGTTTGGGGAAGGAAAAATACATATGAGCACCTTGATTGACACATTATAAAATAAAAAATTATAATTTAAGCAGAAATTACATTTTGCATCATTTACCTTACCATTATCAATAGCACAAACCCAAACCCTAAAATTTAAACAAACATATGATACATTATAAAGTTATAAACAAAGATGCATCTGCTCAGTATATGGCATATCAGTCACGCAAAGCCTAATATTTAAACAAACATATGACACATTATAAAACAAAGATGCATGCTGGGTATGGGGCATACCATTCAAGCCTTCAATAACAAACACATAAATCCCAAATATGCAGCTATGTAATTACAACTCAATTTTAGGATAAGATCACCTTCAATAACAAACGCATAAATCCCACAAATGCAGCCATGTGATTATAACTTGTAATTTTAGAATAAGATCGCCGCTATAGTAAATTAGTAATAATAGACCATACACAATTGCACATATACATAACAGGTTCACCAGAGTAAGTGCTTTTAAAAGAGAGCATATAAATGATCCTTATGCTTCGGCCAGCGAAAAAACTCACGACCCTTCATGTGAAATCATCCACTTTTTTAACTAAATTAAATATGACTCTCATTTGAAAAACAAAAAATTAGAGAAAAAAATGTCATCTAGAGCAGACATTATGTTTTACATCATCAAGCTCAACAGTATCACCAACACAATCCCAAGCCCTGATAACAAAAATAACATTTGTGCAAATTATACAAAGACGCATTTGATGGGCATCGAGCATACCAATCAAGATTTCAATAACAAACACATCATATCAAAATCTAACAATTTAGAACTACCCAAACATTCAATCAAACACATCGACGGAGAATGTAAATTATGTAGTGTCACAAACATTGCAATGAATACGAGCATGCAAAGGTGCCAAAACATCTTCCACAAACTCAAGGTGAAAGACATTCACAATTCACATAAATCCCACATGTAGCTAGGTGATGAAAATGACAAACACTTATTTCGACAAAATGCACAAATGAAAAAGCTATCATATTTTAGGTCCTTTAGATATACATAACACTCAATTGCACATTTACGTACCAATGCAAAACCACAAAGGCATTTAGCTTGACACACCTGGATGATCATATGAACTAATAAATTCTGAATTGTACATAAATTCCAAATAACAGCATGTTATGTACAATGCCTTTGTAGACAGTGTAGATTACAAATACTAAAATTGTATGCATCAAACCTTAACTCAAGGGAATTGTTTATTGCCAATTCCAAACAGAGTTGTCTTTTTTATATGATACCAAAGCAACATTTACTCTCACCAAAACAACTATTGATAACTTGCATCAATACATCTTACTCACATATCAGTGCAGATTATTTTAACAACTTCAACATTGAGGGAGAGGCAAATGGATCAAAAGAAAAGAATTAAGTAGCAAGATATCCAAACTTAACACATGGATATATTTGGACCCACCATTATTGTAGGACAATTGAATATGAACATTGGAACAAAAGAAGTTCCTAGTAAATAACCATAGATATGTAACTACTCAATTAAAGATTTTCAACCTTACAACTAAAATGGAGCAATCTTCAAATGTAACCATCCACAATTTCTATTCATTTAAATAAGGATTCGACATAAAATTTGAAAAACTAGAGAAGAATATGTTGGCTAGAGCAGACAACATTCATCAGTTTACATCATCTAGCCAACCAACAAAAGAAAAGAGGGCGATGATATCATCGACACAATCCCAAACGATGCTTACTGAACAAACATTTATGCAAACCATAAAAAGGATCATTTACTTTGCGAGGTGTACATCCAAACCTTGAATAACAAACAAATTTCAATAGCAACACAACAACAAACAAAATAATAATGACACACACTTCCTCTAGATGCCTCATTACTTCAATCAATAATGATGCATCCAAACATAAGCTTTGCAAGTATAGATCTATGAGGAAGCGAACAGAAAAGACCTCCCAAGGAAAGTTCATTCAAACAAGAAACTCTATTACCACACAGCACGTCACACATTCTGCATATCGAGTAACAAGTAACAACTAGAGAGAATATTAAGCAAGACTTGAGCCATTGGTCTCAACTTGTTTACTTTCCAGCAAACTCATAACAAATAGCCAAAGCAACAGAGAACCAGAGTAGCAATGTACTGACACCCAAGTTCGAACAGCAACAACAAAATAATACAATATTTCTCATAAAATAGGCGACATAAACCTGTGTCAAACATATGTACCTAGCATAACTCATGGTAGTATAAGACACTTATCAATCACACAATATGCTCAAGTTTCATTTAAAAAAAAAAAAAAGCATATGCTAGAACGCTATAATGTATCTGTGCAGACACATTATGCAGGCACTAAGCATAATTTCAACATGTAGCTTGTCAGAGAAAATATTTGAACAGCATGTTCTTCAGCACTCCTTTGCAAACAATGTCTTTTTTATATGAATCTCAAATGACAAATAATATATCCTTGGAGCAGACATTATGTTTTACATCATCTAGCTCAACAATATTATCAGCACAATCCCAAGCCCTAGTAATGTTGAAAATAACAAGTAAACTTTATCTTAAAAGCATAATGAACCGAATATCAGGAAAATAACAAATTTTAAGAAAAAGAAGAAATATATAAAGCACAACAAAAATATAAACATTAAAAAATAATCCTATTATTGAAAAGTAAACAAAAAACAAGTCTTTAAATTGACATGTAAACTTTTCTTAAAGGTCCATCAGAACAAACTACAATCAGGAATAATATAACTTCAAGAAGCATAAATTATAGAAGCACAACGATCATGAAAATGTTCAAAGTAATTTATCTTAAAAGAGATAAAAGGAGAAAAGAAGGATTGATTGGGCATCAAACTCTTTTATAAATTTGAAGGGTAAACAAAATCGAAACAACAATTAACAAAATTTGTAAGAGGTTCAGATTCATTTTCGTCCATGATGAGAAGAAGACACCATATGTCTACCTTCTTGCCTGGATCCAACCTAAGAGGTAGAAATGGCTGCAATGGTTGCCACATGGGCCATCCAAACTGCCCCGCCATCAACCTATTTTGATTGGAAAACAGAGCATTGAAGAGAGGAGACAATGGGCATGCTTTGTATATACCATATGGATCTAGGCTTCAACATCACCATGAACAGTCAATCTGAGTTCGAACACCAACATGGTGAATGGTCGAAACCATCATTTATTTTAGTTTCATCATCATCACCTCTTAGTGAATCAACAGAAGTAGTAAGAAATTAACCAAGCACTATGAAGAGAAACTTAGGGAGAAAATAAATCTTCAATATTAGAAAGGGAAAAAAGAAGAGCGAAGACGATTATTTCAAAAACATCAACTATTTCCTCATCGTACGACTACATCCTCCAGTCCCCAAATGCCTAATACTTTGTATTAAACTAACCAGCCAGCAAGGGTGACATCACCTCAGTCCATGTCAGCCATTTCAGTCATCTTTCCTTCCCCCCACTATTAAGGTTTTAGATGGATTCCTTCTATTATTGACAAATATGAGCCTCTCAAAATCTCCTCCTCTCTTCCAATACTTTTTTCTAATTGTGGTAATCATGGGTGAATAGATGCAATGGACACGAAAATCTTGGTTTCAACAAACTAATTCATAGAATAAACCAAAAAACAAATATTGCATAAGGGAACAACAAGGCCAAAACAACATACATGCAGAACCACAACAGACTAACCAACTGAATTCCAAAAACAAAATCATGATACCACAAAATTTTTCACTGATATCATGACATGGACTTATACCAAACTTCTGTATACCATAGCTCATGGTCTGAAAAAGATACCAATGTTCCCAAACAATATGACCAACTGTTGTTTCAACAAAATGCACAAATGAAAAAGCTATAAAATTTTAGATCCTTAAGATATACACAACACATAACAATTCACCACTACACAGGTATTTAGCTTAACACACCTTGACAATCATATGAACCAATAAATTCTGAAATGTAGATAAATTCCAAACAGCAACAACTTCTGCACAACTCCTTTCAAACAGAGCGTGTAGATTAACAAACCCTAACATTGTGTGCGCAAACCTTCAACCATACAACCAAAGTCTAGCAATCTTCAAATGCAATCATCCACAATTTCTACTCAAATAAGGATCCAATATAAAATTTGCAAAACTAGAGAAGAATATATTGGCTGGAGAATACAACATTGGTCAGTTTACATCATCTAGTCCAACCAACAAAAGAAAGAGGGCAACAATAGCATCAACACAATCCCAAACTATGCTTACTGAACAAACAATTGTGAAAATTGTAAAAAAAATCATTTACTTAGGTGTACCATTGGTATAAAAATATAAATAACATACAAATATCAATAACAGCACTACAACAAATAAAAGAATAGATTACCTGAAACAGAGAGAAGCAGCCAGCAACTACATGCACACTTCCTCTAGATGACTCGTTGCTTCAAACAATAATGATGCATGCAATCATAAAATTTATTTACAAGTATATCTCCATGAAGAAGTGAACAGAAAAGACCTCACAAGAAAGTTCATATAAAAAAGAAACCCTATTACTTCACAACACATCACACATGCACATTGAGTAACACCTAGAGAGAATATTTAGCCAGACTCAAGCCATTGGTCTCAACTCATTTACTTTCCAACAAACTCATAAGAAATAGCCAAAGCAATAGAGAACCAGAGTAGCAATATATTTGACACCCATGTTTGAACAGCATTATTAAAATAACACAATATTTCACATCAAAAAGGTGACACGAACCTGTGTCAAAGATATGTACATTAACACAACATGATCAAGTTTCATTTAAAGAAAAAAAAGGCTTATGCTAGGGTGTTATAACTTATAACGTATTTCCACCAATACAATGTGCAGGCACTATGCATGATCCAAACATGAAGCTTATCGGAGAACGTATTCAAACAATAAGTTCTGTAGAATTCCTTCACAAACAGTGTCTTTTTTATATGAATCCCAAACAACAAATAATATATCCTTGGAACAGACATTGCCTTTTATAGCAACTAGCTCAACAATATCATCAGCACAATCCCATGCCGTAAAAACTGAACAAACATTTGTGTAAATTATACAAAGAGATATATGCACCCTTCCCATATTCCTAAGCCAAACAAATAGAACTTCATGGTATCATGGACAAATCTGTACAAACGGTGTCCAATGTAATGTTTGTGCATATATGTGTCTTTCCGTTTTGTTCATACATTACACAACATATAGAGGGTTAGTAGTAGACTTGGCAAGCCCATTTTGGTTGACTTTTGCAATCGTTTTAGTCCTCCGAAAGCAGGTTATGTGAAATCATTGTGCGAAGGAAAAACTGTCCAAAAATAAGTGATGCAAGCAATCATTTTAAGGTTTTTTAGCTCCGTAGAGTGTCAGCCAGTACAGCACTCGGGAGTTATCCAGGTGGCACATGACTAGATGGGCCTTTGGAGGGCTGGTTCGCTGTCTTATTTCGTAGCAGTGTTATGTGGGTATTTATGAGGACTTTTGATCGTGACAAACCACCATGAACCCTTTATCACGCAAACTGCTCAGAACTTGATAAGTCCATGTTTGTAATTTGCATATCCTATGAAGTGCTTGCTAATATATCTTCTTGTTGAATCCAAAGTTTAACGCCTCCTCTAAACTGTCTTTTCTTTTCAAGGTACTTTTGGGACCAAAAGAGATTTTAGGAAGATTGACTTTTTGCGAACGAACATGAAAGGGTGCCACACAATTTAACCAAAACCAGTTAAATCTATAACAATGGCTAAGTAAGCATGTGTAATTATACACAAAAATACCCAAACCAAAATAAAGTTGAAAATAACAGGTAAAAGTTTACTTAAAAGCATATAAAAGGAACCAAATATCAGGAAAATTAACAAAAACTAAGAAAAAGATAAAATAAACAATATGGATCTAGGCTTCAGCATCACCATGGTCATGCTTCCAAAATACTATACGGATCTAGGCTTCAGCATAACCATGAACAACCAATCTGAGTTCAAACACCAACATGGTGAATGGTCGAAACCATCATTTATTTTAATTTCATCATCATCACCTCTTACTGAATCAATAGAAATAGTACGAACCTAAGCAAAAATGTGAAGGGAAAATTAGGGGAAAAATAAATTTTCAATATTAGAAAGGAAATAAAAGTAATAGAAAGACCAATTAAAAATAATATTAAGAGGTTCAGATTCATCTTTTGTTGATCACGAGGAGATACCATATATCTACCTTCTTATTGCTTGGATCTAACCTAAGAAGTAGGGATGGCTGCAGTGGTTGCCACGTGGGCCATCCAAACTACCCGCCATCAACCTGTTCTCATTGGAGAACAGAGCATTGAAGAGAGGAAACAATGGTCATGCTTCCTAAATACTATATGGATCTAGGCTTCAGCATCACCATGAACAACCAATCTGAGTTCAAACACCAACATGGTGAATGGTCGAAACCATCATTTATTTTAATTTCATCATCATCACCTCAATAGAAATAGTAAGAAACTATTCAAAAATGTGAAGGGAAAATGATAGAACCCCAGAGGAATTCTATGGAGATTGATCTTTGAGGGGGATCAACCCTTGGAACGCTATAGGGGTTCCACCCTCCAAGTAAAAGTGGCTTGCAAAGATCAATCTTTCTTATTCCAAAGAGGTGGAGGCTACAAGCTTATATAGAGCTCCAAACCCTAACCCTAGGGGTTGCTTCCTAAGTGAACTACCCAATTTGCCCTCAACCTTAGCGGGCCGCCCAAGAACAAAGGGGCTGCGGCTAAGAAGCCCAAAGACCCAAATATAAACCCTAGCCTCTCTTCTTTATAGGATGAGGTGGCTAGGTGGGGTTTATTACATTCTCACAGGGGTTTTTATTAGTCTGCTACATGGTTGAGTAGGACCTAACTCCTCGCTAGGGTCCTATCAAGCCCGCCTCTTCAAATCACCTTGTCCTCAAGGTCAGGTCATGAATTCAGTGGAACCGGGACTTCACTCCTCATATGATTCCCATGTGGCATCTTCGAGTGGTAAATTAGTCCAATGTACCAAGATTTCAAGAGAGGGACGTCGACGACGTATCACGACTCTGCTGGCCGAGGATGGCTTGTGGTCAGGCTTCAATATTTCCATCATTAGTGGTGTTGGGCGGTTGATCTGGGTGTCTCGTGTTCTCCCAACTTAGGCTTCAAGCATGACACGTGGAAGACAGGATGAATTTTGGCATCTTCGGGTAATTTAAGTCTCAGACGCCATGTACGGCTCAATACGCCTATGATCCGATAGGGCCCATAAAACGCCGGAGATAGCTTCACGGAGGCTCGTGTATTGATGGATAGTTGCTTGTATGGTTGTAGGCGAAGATAAACCCAATCTCCTACTAAAAATTCTCTTTCACTTCTTCGTGTGTCACCTTGTCGCTTCATTCTAGCTTGAGCGAGAGAGAGATTATCCTTTAGCAGCTTGTAGGAGTTTGTCCTGTCACAATTAAATCTTGTCAACTCGATCTACCTTAGCCGAGCCAATTACATACTTTGGAATCACAGAGCCGCCGACCATATAATGCTTCATATGGGGTACATTTTGTAGATGAATGATATGTAGTATTGTACCACCATTCGGCCCAGGGGAGCCATTTCGCCCACTCCTTTGTCGATCACTAGTGAAACACCAAGGTATGTCTCTAAACATCCTGCTCACCACTGCTTGGCCGTCAGTTTGTGGATGGTATGCAGTGCTCATCTTGGGTTTGGTGCCCTCAGAATCAAAATAACTCGGTCCAAAATTTACTAGTGAAGATCCCGCACGATCACTTACAATGGACCTTGGCATCCCATGCAGTTTAACAATATTTTCTATGAAAATCTGAGCAATACTAACAAAGAAGTGTAGGGATTGCGCACAAGACAAAAATGAGCATATTTCGTAAGTCGATCAACCACCACAAGGATTGTGCTTTTACCTTTGGAAGGTGGCAACCCTTCGATGAAGTCCATGGAGATGTCACCATACCGAGTCCGTATAGGTAGTGGTTGTAGTTTCCTGACTCGCCATTGTTTCACCTTCTTGCTCAGTTGACATACATCACATTGTGCTACGATTCGAAATAATTTTTTCATCCCTTTCCAATAAAAGTTTTGCTTCACTCTTTTGTAGGTTCTAGAAATCCGAGTGCCCTGCAAAGGTGTGGAGTGCATTTCAAATCTTGAATGACTTTGATGCAAGGGAGTTTGGTATAAGCACAATACGACCTTTATAGCATAGATCCTCGAATCCCAAGTATAGTGAGCTATTGCGCTTGATCCTCCTCTAATTTTTTTTTATGATGTTGCTTGGTTTCTCGGATCCTTCTTCCATTCCTCCCCTCTGGTTGGTCTTTGGAGATGCATAAGAAAGCCACCATTTATCTTGTGTAAAACTTTCTCTATTCGTTGGGTTGAAACGGTGGTTCGTTGCTTCCACGCTTCCGCGTAGGGTGACCTGCTTTACCTTTGCAATAGAATTTCATAATCAATTTGGAAAAGTTCCAAGAGACATCACCTAGTGTCGCACCCATTCTATGCCCAAAGACAAATTCATAATCATTAATTGGTAGGAGGAAGAAGTCGGCAACAATTTCTTGGCCCTCATAGTTTCACCAGGGCATCTTTGGTCGCATTTTAGGATTCTACTGTCGGCAACCTTTACGCCGAACTTGCTGCAACCTTCGATATAGAATCCGAGCAGCAACCTTACTATTTAGAAAATTATTAGTAAGAGATGTTGGTTGTTGTTTGAGCAGCCTCCAACTTTCATCGTTTGCATGGATTTGAGTAGCCGGCTAGCGCATGTACCATAAAGTTGGTTGATCGTGGCTCTTCTTCCACATCTTCATCCTCATGTTCAAGACTCTCTTCGGCTGTTCATCGATCTTTTCTTCCACTGGTTCAATCACAAGAAGTCTCCCCTTTTACAACGATGCTCGCGGCTCCACGGCTCGTCACAATGCCAACATAACCCCTTAGCGATCGGTCTCAAGCTCTTCTCTTGTCAACCTTTTGGTGCAGGAGCTCACCGATAGTAGGCGAGGCCGAGGGCTTCAATATTTCTGGTCGGGAGCGACCCTAGTCCTCCGGGCTTCATGGTTCAATCGCCCTCCCGAAGTCGTGCGAAAGAGATTAAGCGTGCACGGTTTGTCGCGCTTTAACTTCTCCCCGGATCTCCGGCTTCAAGCCCTCAATAAATATCCCCAATAACTGCTTTTCAGACCAATCACGAGTTTGATTAGATAATCTTTCAAACATGATTTGATACTCCTGGATGGTGGAGGTTTGTCGGATCTTTGCTAGTTGTCCGTCGATGTTCTCGTAATCGGTTGGTCCGAAACGGATCAGCAGTCCTTCTTTGAATTGTCGCCATGAGAGGACTCCATGAGTATGTTCAAACCAATCAAACCATTGTATGGCATCTCCTTCAAGATGTATAGCTGCAATTTCTACCATAGATGCATCTGCGGTTTTGTGGTATCGAAAATATCGCTCATGCGTGAGATCCAACCAATCGGGTCTCCTTCTTCCCATCTAGGAAGTCCACCTCATGCGTGGATAGTAGGGATCGATCATAGAGCCTCCTTCTCTTGGGAGTCATCTCTTCGGTCGAGCTCTCTCCTTGATGAGATTTCTTTGGGCTCGGTGTTCTACCGAACGAGTTCGGCAAAGAGAGCCCGAATCTTATCCTCCATTCGCGTCTCGAAGGCTTCAATTTAGCATTTATCGCCTCCTCGGATGCCATAGTATATGACTCCAGATCTGTAATATTAAGATCTCTTTTTGTTGCCGGGTTAAAGGCATGAATTGTTTGAGGGAAGTGGTGGTTGAAAGGGTTTGTGGATCGGTGGATGTAGGTTACGGTTTAGGCTTATTTTGTGGCTGTTTTGGGTGCTGTTTGGGGCTGCGATTTGATGGAGTTTTGGGCTGAGATGGTAGTGGATAAAGGTTAGGGAAGAGGGTTATAGATCTGTGGTAGATCGCAGCAAAGATTTGACAAAAATCAGTAGCAATTGCTGCCTATGTGCGCTGCCTCGTAAGAGCAGAATTGTCGTCGAAGAAATAGCAATTTCTCGACCTAAATTTCCAGCTAAAACTCAGGGATTTGAGGAGGGGTTTTGATGGTAGAATCTTAGTTTAGATAGCAACAAGGATAACAAATTGGATCAAGAAATTTCGGCAGCAAAGCAGTAAGAAATCGGTGCAAGTTGCGATAGCAGAATTCTCGTCAAAAAATTTCAGCAGTTTGTGACGAGAGATTGCAGCAACACACGAATTTGTTTTTGTGATGAATTCCACAATAGATCAATCACGGATGGGAGCCAAGATGATCTATGAGGTGCACAAAAAATTTCGCTCAAAAAGGATAAAATTAGATCTGTTAAAGGCAGCAACACGCGGCTGAAATTTTCTACAACAATCCTTCATTCGCAAAGATGGTAACTTTTGCGACGTAAGGAATTCGCAGCAAGGGATCGATAGAAAACTTCTTTTGATATTTTAGATGAAAAATTGCAGTAGCAAAAGGTATTGGTGGTAGAAAATACCAGATCTCTCGATGCAATTGGAGGTGGCGATCAGAGATTGATTTGATCTACGCCAAGAGATGACGGTGGAGACGGCGACGCCAAGAGCAATTGTGGGAATTGCTTGGCTAATGGTGGGCGGCAGGATGGCAGCAAAAGCAGCAAGATCGCTGCTCGATACCAGATGATGGAACCCCAGAGGAATTCTATGGAGATTGATCTTCGAGGGGATCAACCCTTGAACGCTATAGGGGTTCCACCCTCCAAGTAGCCTGGTGGCTGCAATTGTAGATCGATCTTTCTTATTCCAAAGAGGTGGAGGCTACAAGCTTATATAGAGCTCCAAACCCTAACCCTAGGGGTTGCTTCCTAAGTGAACTACCCAATTTGCCCTCAACCTTAGCGGGCCGGCCCAAGAACAAGGGGGCGGCGGCTAAGAAGCCCAAAGACCCAAATATAAACCCTAGCCTCTCTTCTTTATAGGATAGAGGTGGCTAGGTGGGGTTTATTACATTCTCACAGGGTTTTTATTAGCTGCTACATGGTTGAGTAGGACCTAACCCTGCTAGGGTCCTATCAGAAAATTAGGGGAAAAATACATTTTCAATATTAGAAAGGAAATAAAAGTAATTGAAAGAACAATTAAAAAAATAGTAAGAGGCTCAGATTCAACTTTTGTTGATCACGAAAGACACCATATATCTACCTTCTTATTGCTTGATCCAACCTAACAGGTAGGGATGGCTGCATGGTTGCCACATGGCCATCCAAACTACCCGCCATCAACCTGCTTTGATTGGAGAACAGAGCATCAAAGAGAGGAGACAATGGTCATGCTTCCAAAATACTATACGGATCAAGGCTTCAACCATGAACAAACCAATCTGAGTTCAAACACCAACATGGTGAATGGTCGAAACCATCATTTATTTTAATTTCATCATCATCACCTCAATAGAAATAGTAAGAAGCTAAGCAAAAATGGGAAGGGAAATTTAGGGAAAAAATACATTTTCAATATTAGAAAGGAAATAAAAGTAATTGAAAGACCAATTAAAAATAATATTAAGAGGTTCAGATTCATCTTTTGTTGATCACGAGGAGATACCATATATCTACCTTCTTATTGCTTGGATCTAACCTAAGAAGTAGGGATGGCTGCAGTGGTTGCCACGTGGGCCATCCAAACTACCCACATCAACCTGTTTCATTGGAGAACAGAGCATCAAGAGAGGAAACAATGGTCATGCTTCCTAAATACTATATGGATCTAGGCTTCAGCATCACCATGAACAACCAATCTGAGTTCAAACACCAACATGGTGAATGGTCGAAACCATCATTTATTTTAATTTCATCATCATCACCTCAATAGAAATAGTAAGAAACTATTCAAAAATGTGAAGGGAAAATTAGGGGAAAAATACATTTTCAATATTAGAAAGGAAATAAAAGTAATTGAAAGAACAATTAAAAAAAATAGTAAGAGGCTCAGATTCAACTTTTGTTGATCACGAGAAGACACCATATATCTACCTTCTTGTTGCTTGGATCCAACCTAACAGGTAGGGATGGCTGCAGTGGTTGCCACGTGGGCCATCCAAACTACCCGCCATCAACCTGTTTTGATTGGAGAACAGAGCATCAAAGAGAGGAGACAATGGTCATGCTTCCAAAATACTATACGGATCAAGGCTTCTGCATCACCATGAACAGCCAATCTGAGTTCAAACACCAACATGGTGAATGGTCGAAACCATCATTTATTTTAATTTCATCATCATCACCTCAATAGAAATAGTAAGAAGCTAAGCAAAAATGGGAAGGGAAATTTAGGGAAAAAATACATTTTCAATATTAGAAAGGAAATAAAAGTAATTGAAAGAACAATTCAAAAAAATAGTAAGAGGTTCAGATTCATCTTTTGTTGATCACGAGAAGACACCATATATCTACCTTCTTATTGCTTGGATCCAACCTAAGAGGTAGAGATGGCTGCAGTGGTTGCCACGTGGGCCTTCCAAACTACCCGTCATCAACCTGTTTTGATTGGAGAACAGAGCATCAAAGAGAGGAGACAATGGTCATGCTTCCTAAATACAATACGAATCTAGGCTTCAGCTTCACCATGAACAACCAATCTAAGTTCAAACAACAACATAATGAATGGTTAAAACAATCATTTATTTTAATTTCATCATCATCACCTCTTATTTAATCAATAGAAATAGTAAGAAACTAAGCAAAACTCGTGAAGGAAAAATTAGGGAAAAATATATTTTCAATATTAGAAAGGAAATAAAAGTAATTGAAAGAACAATTTAAAAAATAGTAAGAGGTTCAGATTCATCTTTTGTTGATCACGAGAAGACACCATATATCTACCTTCTTATTGCTTGATCCAACCTAAGAGGTAGAGATGGCTGCGCATGGTTGCCACGTTGGCCTTCCAAACTACTCGCCATCAACCTGTTTTGATTGGAGAACAGAGCATCAAAGAGAGGAGACAATGGTCATGCTTCTTAAATACAATACGAATCTAGGCTTCAGCTTCACCATGAACAACCAATCTAAGTTCAAACAACATGATGAATGGTTGAAACCATCATTTATTTTAATTACATCATCATCACCTCTTATTGAATCAAAAGAAATAGTAAGAAACAAAGCAAAAATGTGAAGGGAAAATTAGGGGAAAAATACATTTTCAATATTAGAAAGGAAATAAAAGTAATTCAAAGAATAATTAAAAAAAATAGTAAGAGGTTCAGAATCATCTTTTGTTGATCATGAGAAGACACCATATATCTACCTTCTTATTGCTTGGATCCAACCTAAGAGGTAGTGATGGCTGCAGTGGTTGCCACGTGGGCCATCCAAACTACCCGCCATCAAATTGTTTTGATTGGAGAACAGAGCACCTAAGAGAGGAGACAATGGTCATGCTTCCTAAATACTATACGGATTTAGGCTTCAGCATCACCATGAACAGCCAATCTGAGTTAAAAACCGACATGGTGATTGGTCGAAACCATCATTTATTTTAATTTCATCATCATCACCTCAATAGAAATAGTAAGAAACTAAGCAAAAATGGGAAGGGAAATTTAGGGAAAAAATACATTTTCAATATTAGAATGGAAATAAAAGTAATTGAAAGAACAATTCAAAAAAATAGTAAGAGAGTTCAGATTCATCTTTTGTTGATCACGAGAAGACACCATATATCTACCTTCTTATTGCTTGATCCAACCTAAGAGGTAGAGATGGCTGCAGTGGTTGCCACGTGGGCCTTCCAAACTACCCGCCATCAACCTGCTTTTGATTGGAGAACAGAGCATCAAAGAGAGGAGACAATGGTCATGCTTCCTAAATACAATACGAATCTAGGCTTCAGCTTCACCATGAACAACCAATCTAAGTTCAAACAACAACATAATGAATGGTTAAAACCATCATTTATTTTAATTTCATCATCATCACCTCTTATTTCATCAATAGAAATAGTAAGAAACTAAGCAAAACTGTGAAGGGAAAATTAGGGAAAAATATATTTTCAATATTAGAAAGGAAATAAAAGTAATTGAAAGAACAATTTAAAAAATAGTAAGAGGTTCAGATTCATCTTTTGTTGATCACGAGAAGACACCATATATCTACCTTCTTGTTGCTTGGATCCAACCTAACAGGTAGGGATGGCTGCAGTGGTTGCCACGTGGGTCATCCAAACTACCCGCCATCAACCTGTTTTGATTGGAGAACAGAGCATCAAAGAAAGGAGACAATGGTCATGCTTCCTAAATACTATACGGATTTAGGCTTCAAAGATCACCATGAATGCACCAATCTGAAAGTTAAAACCGACATGGTGATTTGTCGAAACCATCATTTATTTTAATTTCATCATCATCACCTCAATAGAAATAGTAAGAAACTAAGCGAAACTGTGAAGGGAAAATTTGGGAAAAAATACATTTTAAATATTAGAAAGGAAATAAAAGTGATTGAAAGAACAATTAAAAAAAAAAATAAAGCAAGAGGTTCAGATTCATCTTTTGTTGATCACGAGAAGACACCATATATCTACCTTCTTATTGCTTGATCCAACCTAAGAGGTAGGGATGGCTGCATGGTTGCCACGTGGGCCATCCAAACTACCCGCCATCAACCTGTTTTGATTGGAGAACAGAGCATCAAAGAGAGGAGACAATGGTCATGCTTCCCATATGGGGCTTAAAGAGAGCTTTTCAAATAGGGATCACAATGTCCATTCTAAATTTGTTCAAAAAAAATTATAACTATTTTAATACTACAAGGTCGAGTCATCGCTACGTGACCCACTGACGACTCTCCCACCCAACTCAAGCAAAGATGTGTACTTAGTCATGCTTTGTTCAATTAGCAAGAGAACTAGTGTTTTACTCGATTCTATAAGTGGGAGAATGAGGAACAAAGGCTCACTAGCGCATAGGCTTGCGCCGCTTGTTTATGCTTATGCTTACTTCTCTTTTTGGCATCGAGCACTACTCGATCTTGAAGTCGAGAATTAGTTTTGATCTTAATAGGATGATCGAGAACCTTAAGTCATGATTTTGTGTACCAACTTAAAATTTTATTCATGATTTTGCTAATGCTAAATAACTCCTAATGAGATGCATGACTAGCAAAATCATAAATTTTATACACATCCTTATGCTCCAAAAAAGTTTATGAAAAGACATCGTTGAACTAAAATTACGATAACATCAAAAATAATTTTGAAAAACATATTGATTTTAAAATTCATACTATATATACGATCACACAAATCCTAATTAGATGTTAATAAGGATATTTAGTCTCACATTAGTTGAATAAAGAAACCAAAAATTTATAAGTTCATCAGAATCATTCTTACTCTTAGAGACATATTTTAGGACACCTAAGCCCCAAAAAGATAAATAACATGAATACACTTAAAACAGATGAACGTTCATATATCCCCAAGCCATTTAAAAAAGGTCTAATTTAGTTATCAGTTATCCCTATGTGTTACAACTGCTAGTCAGTAGTAGATATGGATAGATCCTGAATGTAATTTTATTTCAGTGGTATTAGAACAAATTCTGTCTATCCTACCTATGTAAGGCCATGAACTCAATTATATATTGGAATTAAATACAAAGCAAAACGACCATGGGAAGTGTAAGACTACGGACAAAGCAAAACGACGAAAATAAGAAAAGGAAATTGACAGACAAAGAGAATAAAAAAAATTGAAGGAAACAATATAATAATGTACCCTTTAATATATTTTCTTGATATATGACTTACCCTATTCATTCACAGATCTAATCAATTATCCAATAAAACTAAGATTGGTCGAGTCAATGATCAATCGGTTTTGGTAACTACGATTCAACAATGCAGTCATGTTTTTTACAGAGTATGTCCACCAAAACAGTAACAATCTAACAATTATCTTTCCTAATGACTGAAGAAGAAAGCCAAAAGAAATTACTAGCAACTAAACAATATATATCAAAAGCTAACAATTTAAAGGTACATAAACATTCAATCAAACACACCAACAAAGAATGTTAATTATGTAGTGCATGCTGCGCTTAAAACATGTTTTCCTAGCCCATATGAGTGGCATTCAATGCTCTTAAAAGAGAAGCAACTTCTTGAAAAAGGAACATTAAAAAAAATCCAAACAAAATAAATAGATGTGTTTGTACAAATCCCTTGTATAACACGATTTAATAAGATCATTCACAAAAACAATCCTATAAATATATCCATAAAAATTATCATTATGCTTGGGGCAGGAAAAAAACATATGAGCACCGTTCATATGCAACCATCAACATTTTCAACTGAATTAAATATAAATCTCAACTGGGAAATAAGAAATTAGAGAAAAATATATCATCTAAAGCAGACATTAAGTTTATCATCTAGCTCAACAATACCATCAGTACAATCCCAAGCCCTAATAATTGAAGTTAACAAATGTGCAAATTATACAAAGATGCATTTGATGGGTATGGGACGTACCATTCAAGCCTTTAATAACAAGCATATATCATATCAAAAGCTAACCATTTAACAGTACACAAACATTCAATCAAACACACTGATAGAGAATGTAAATTACGATAGTGTCACAACCATTGCAACGAATACCACAATATGGTGCCAAAACATATTTGCACGAACCCAATGTAAAAATCATTTACATATATCCCACATTTGTACCTATGTGATTATAACTCATAAATTTGGTATAAGATCACCGGTATAAATGCTCTTAAAAGAGCAGCAACTCCATGAAAACAAAACATTCAGATAAATATTCAAACAAAACAAGTGGATGCATTCATGCCAATCCCTTATATATCACAATTCAACAATATCATTCACTTAAAACAATCCTATCAATACCCATACAGATGATTCTTATGTTTGGGGAAGGAAAAATACATGTGAGCACCTTGATTGACACATTATAAAATAAAAAATTACAATTTAAGCAGAAATTACATTTTGCATCATTTACCTCACCATTATCAATAGCACAAACCCAAACCCTAAAATTTAAACAAACATATGATACATTATAAAGTTATAAACAAAGATGCATCTGCTCAGTATATGGCATATCAGTCACGCAAAGCCTAATATTTAAACAAACATATGACACATTATAAAACAAAGATGCATGCTGGGTATGGGGCATACCATTCAAGCCTTCAATAACAAACACATAAATCCCAAATATGCAGCTATGTAATTACAACTCAATTTTAGGATAAGATCACCTTCAATAACAAACGATAAATCCCACAAATGCAGCCATGTGATTATAACTTGTAATTTTAGAATAAGATCGCCGCTATAGTAAATTAGTAATAATAGACCATACACAATTGCACATATACATAACAGGTTCACCAGAGTAAGTGCTTTTAAAAGAGAGCATATAAATGATCCTTATGCTTCGGCCAGCGAAAAAACTCACGACCCTTCATGTGAAATCATCCACTTTTTTAACTAAATTAAATATGACTCTCAACTGAAAAACAAAATATTAGAGAAAAAAATGTCATCTAGAGCAGACATTATGTTTTACATCATCAAGCTCAACAGTATCACCAACACAATCCCAAGCCCTGATAACAAAAATAACATTTGTGCAAATTATACAAAGACGCATTTGATGGGCATCGAGCATACCGCTCAAGATTTCAATAACAAACACATCATATCAAAAGCTAACAATTTAGAACTACCCAAACATTCAATCAAACACATCGACGGAGAATGTAAATTATGTAGTGTCACAAACATTGCAATGAATACGAGCATGCAAAGGTGCCAAAACATCTTCCACAAACTCAAGGTGAAAGACATTCACAATTCACATAAATCCCACATGTAGCTAGGTGATGAAAATGACAAACACTTATTTCGACAAAATGCACAAATGAAAAAGCTATCATATTTTAGGTCCTTTAGATATACATAACACTCAATTGCACATTTACGTACTCAATGCAAAACCACAAAGGCATTTAGCTTGACACACCTGGATGATCATATGAACTAATAAATTCTGAATTGTACATAAATTCCAAATAACAGCATGTTATGTACAATGCCTTTGTAGACAGTGTAGATTACAAATACTAAAATTGTATGCATCAAACCTTAACTCAAGGGAATTGTTTATTGCCAATTCCAAACAGAGTTGTCTTTTTTATATGATACCAAAGCAACATTTACTCTCACCAAAACAACTATTGATAACTTGCATCAATACATCTTACTCACATATCAGTGCAGATTATTTTAACAACTTCAACATTGAGGGAGAGGCAAATGGATCAAAAGAAAAGAATTAAGTAGCAAGATATCCAAACTTAACACATGGATATATTTGGACCCACCATTATTGTAGGACAATTGAATATGAACATTGGAACAAAAGAAGTTCCTAGTAAATAACCATAGATATGTAACTACTCAATTAAAGATTTTCAACCTTACAACTAAAATGGAGCAATCTTCAAATGTAACCATCCACAATTTCTATTCATTTAAATAAGGATTCGACATAAAATTTGAAAAACTAGAGAAGAATATGTTGGCTAGAGCAGACAACATTCATCAGTTTACATCATCTAGCCAACCAACAAAAGAAAAGAGGGCGATGATATCATCAACACAATCCCAAACGATGCTTACTGAACAAACATTTATGCAAACCATAAAAAGGATCATTTACTTTGTGAGGTGTACATCCAAACCTTGAATAACAAACAAATTTCAATAGCAACACAACAACAAACAAAATAATAATGACACACACTTCCTCTAGATGCCTCATTACTTCAATCAATAATGATGCATCCAAACATAAGCTTTGCAAGTATAGATCTATGAGGAAGCGAACAGAAAAGACCTCCCAAGGAAAGTTCATTCAAACAAGAAACTCTATTACCACACAGCACGTCACACATTCTGCATATCGAGTAACAAGTAACAACTAGAGAGAATATTAAGCAAGACTTGAGCCATTGGTCTCAACTTGTTTACTTTCCAGCAAACTCATAACAAATAGCCAAAGCAACAGAGAACCAGAGTAGCAATGTACTGGACACCCAAGTTCGAACAGCAACAACAAAATAATACAATATTTCTCATAAAATAGGCGACATAAACCTGTGTCAAACATATGTACCTAGCATAACTCATGGTAGTATAAGACACTTATCAATCACACAATATGCTCAAGTTTCATTTAAAAAAAAAAAAAAAAGCATATGCTAGAACGCTATAATGTATCTGTGCAGACACATTATGCAGGCACTAAGCATAATTTCAACATGTAGCTTGTCAGAGAAAATATTTGAACAGCATGTTCTTCAGCACTCCTTTGCAAACAATATCTTTTTTATATGAATCTCAAATGACAAATAATATATCCTTGGAGCAGACATTATGTTTTACATCATCTAGCTCAACAATATTATCAGCACAATCCCAAGCCCTAGTAATGTTGAAAATAACAAGTAAACTTTTCTTAAAAGCATAATGAACCGAATATCAGGAAAATAACAAATTTTAAGAAAAAGAAGAAATATATAAAGCACAACAAAAATATAAACATTAAAAAATAATCCTATTATTGAAAAGTAAACAAAAAACAAGTCTTTAAATTGACATGTAAACTTTTCTTAAAGGTCCATCAGAACAAACTACAATCAGGAATAATATAACTTCAAGAAGCATAAATTATAGAAGCACAACGATCATGAAAATGTTCAAAGTAATTTATCTTAAAAGAGATAAAAGGAGAAAAGAAGGATTGATTGGGCATCAAACTCTTTTATAAATTTGAAGGGTAAACAAAATCGAAACAACAATTAACAAAATTTGTAAGAGGTTCAGATTCATTTTCGTCCATGATGAGAAGAAGACACCATATGTCTACCTTCTTGCCTGGATCCAACCTAAGAGGTAGAAATGGCTGCAATGGTTGCCACATGGGCCATCCAAACTGCCCCGCCATCAACCTATTTTGATTGGAAAACAGAGCATTGAAGAGAGGAGACAATGGGCATGCTTTGTATATACCATATGGATCTAGGCTTCAACATCACCATGAACAGTCAATCTGAGTTCGAACACCAACATGGTGAATGGTCGAAACCATCATTTATTTTAGTTTCATCATCATCACCTCTTAGTGAATCAACAGAAGTAGTAAGAAATTAACCAAGCACTATGAAGAGAAACTTAGGAGAAAATAAATCTTCAATATTAGAAAGGGAAAAAAGAAGAGCGAAGACGATTATTTCAAAAACATCAACTATTTCCTCATCGTACGACTACATCCTCCAGTCCCCAAATGCCCAATACTTTGTATTAAACTAACCAGCCAGCAAGGGTGACATCACCTCAGTCCATGTCAGCCATTTCAGTCATCTTTCCTTCCCCCACTATTAAGGTTTTAGATGGATTCCTTCTATTATTGACAAATATGAGCCTCTCAAAATCTCCTCCTCTCTTCCAATACTTTTTTCTAATTGTGGTAATCATGGGTGAATAGATGCAATGGACACGAAAATCTTGGTTTCAACAAACTAATTCATAGAATAAACCAAAAAACAAATATTGCATAAGGGAACAACAAGGCCAAAACAACATACATGCAGAACCACAACAGACTAACCAACTGAATTCCAAAAACAAAATCATGATACCACAAAATTTTTCACTGATATCATGACATGGACTTATACCAAACTTCTGTATACCATAGCTCATGGTCTGAAAAAGATACCAATGTTCCCAAACAATATGACCAACTGTTGTTTCAACAAAATGCACAAATGAAAAAGCTATAAAA
Organism: Musa beccarii; assembly: GCA_024322285.1. Lineage (NCBI taxonomy): Eukaryota > Viridiplantae > Streptophyta > Magnoliopsida > Zingiberales > Musaceae > Musa > Musa beccarii. The sequence goes on along the minus strand of CM044401.1, from coordinate 144,637 downwards.
TTTTAGATCCTTAAGATATACACAACACATAACAATTCACCACTACACAGGTATTTAGCTTAACACACCTTGACAATCATATGAACCAATAAATTCTGAAATGTAGATAAATTCCAAACAGCAACAACTTCTGCACAACTCCTTTCAAACAGAGCGTGTAGATTAACAAACCCTAACATTGTGTGCGTCAAACCTTCAACCATACAACCAAAGTCTAGCAATCTTCAAATGCAATCATCCACAATTTCTACTCAAATAAGGATCCAATATAAAATTTGCAAAACTAGAGAAGAATATATTGGCTGGAGAATACAACATTGGTCAGTTTACATCATCTAGTCCAACCAACAAAAGAAAGAGGGCAACAATAGCATCAACACAATCCCAAACTATGCTTACTGAACAAACAATTGTGAAAATTGTAAAAAAAATCATTTACTTAGGTGTACCATTGGTATAAAAATATAAATAACATACAAATATCAATAACAGCACTACAACAAATAAAAGAATAGATTACCTGAAACAGAGAGAAGCAGCCAGCAACTACATGCACACTTCCTCTAGATGACTCGTTGCTTCAAACAATAATGATGCATGCAATCATAAAATTTATTTACAAGTATATCTCCATGAAGAAGTGAACAGAAAAGACCTCACAAGAAAGTTCATATAAAAAAGAAACCCTATTACTTCACAACACATCACACATGCACATTGAGTAACACCTAGAGAGAATATTTAGCCAGACTCAAGCCATTGGTCTCAACTCATTTACTTTCCAACAAACTCATAAGAAATAGCCAAAGCAATAGAGAACCAGAGTAGCAATATATTTGACACCCATGTTTGAACAGCATTATTAAAATAACACAATATTTCACATCAAAAAGGTGACACAAACCTGTGTCAAAGATATGTACATTAACACAACATGATCAAGTTTCATTTAAAGAAAAAAAGGCTTATGCTAGGGTGTTATAACTTATAACGTATTTCCACCAATACAATGTGCAGGCACTATGCATGATCCAAACATGAAGCTTATCGGAGAACGTATTCAAACAATAAGTTCTGTAGAATTCCTTCACAAACAGTGTCTTTTTTATATGAATCCCAAACAACAAATAATATATCCTTGGAACAGACATTGCCTTTTATAGCAACTAGCTCAACAATATCATCAGCACAATCCCATGCCGTAAAAACTGAACAAACATTTGTGTAAATTATACAAAGAGATATATGCACCCTTCCCATATTCCTAAGCCAAACAAATAGAACTTCATGGTATCATGGACAAATCTGTACAAACGGTGTCCAATGTAATGTTTGTGCATATATGTGTCTTTCCGTTTTGTTCATACATTACACAACATATAGAGGGTTAGTAGTAGACTTGGCAAGCCCATTTTGGTTGACTTTTGCAATCGTTTTAGTCCTCCGAAAGCAGGTTATGTGAAATCATTGTGCGAAGGAAAAACTGTCCAAAAATAAGTGATGCAAGCAATCATTTTAAGGTTTTTTAGCTCCGTAGAGTGTCAGCCAGTACAGCACTCGGGAGTTATCCAGGTGGCACATGACTAGATGGGCCTTTGGAGGGCTGGTTCGCTGTCTTATTTCGTAGCAGTGTTATGTGGGTATTTATGAGGACTTTTGATCGTGACAAACCACCATGAACCCTTTATCACGCAACCGTTCAGAACTTGATAAGTCCATGTTTGTAATTTGCATATCCTATGAAGTGCTTGCTAATATATCTTCTTGTTGAATCCAAAGTTTAACGCCTCCTCTAAACTGTCTTTTCTTTTCAAGGTACTTTTGGGACCAAAAGAGATTTTAGGAAGATTGACTTTTTGCGAACGAACATGAAAGGGTGCCACACAATTTAACCAAAACCAGTTAAATCTATAACAATGGCTAAGTAAGCATGTGTAATTATACACAAAAATACCCAAACCAAAATAAAGTTGAAAATAACAGGTAAAAGTTTACTTAAAAGCATATAAAAGGAACCAAATATCAGGAAAATTAACAAAAACTAAGAAAAAGATAAAATAAACAATATGGATCTAGGCTTCAGCATCACCATGGTCATGCTTCCAAAATACTATACGGATCTAGGCTTCAGCATAACCATGAACAACCAATCTGAGTTCAAACACCAACATGGTGAATGGTCGAAACCATCATTTATTTTAATTTCATCATCATCACCTCTTTCAGAATCAATAGAAATAGTAAGAAGCTAAGCAAAAATGGGAAGGAAAAATTAGGGGAAAAATAAATTTTTAATATTAGAAAGGAAATAAAAGTAATAGAAAGACCAATTAAAAATAATATTAAGAGGTTCAGATTCATCTTTTGTTGATCACGAGGAGATACCATATATCTACCTTCTTATTGCTTGGATCCAACCTAAGAAGTAGGGATGGCTGCAGTGGTTGCCACGTGGGCCATCCAAACTACCCGCCATCAACCTGTTCTCATTGGAGAACAGAGCATTGAAGAGAGGAAACAATGGTCATGCTTCCTAAATACTATATGGATCTAGGCTTCAGCATCACCATGAACAACCAATCTGAGTTCAAACACCAACATGGTGAATGGTCGAAACCATCAATTATTTTAATTTCATCATCATCACCTCTTATTGAATCAATAAAAATAGTAAGAAACTAAGCAAAAATGTGAAGGGAAAATTAGGTGAAAAATACATTTTCAATATTAGAAAGGAATTAAAAGTAATTAAAAGAATAATTTAAAAAAATAGTAAGAGGTTGTGATTCAACTTTTGTTGATCACGAGAAGACACCCTATATCTACCTTCTTATTGCTTGGATCCAACCTAAGAGGTAGGGATGGCTGCAGTGGTTGCCACATGGGCCATCCAAACTACCCGCTATCAACCTGTTTTGATTGGAGAACAGAGTATCGAAGAGAGAAGACAATGGTCATGCTTCCTAAATACTATACGGATCTAGGCTTCAGCATCACCATGAACAACCAATTTGAGTTCAAACACCAACATGGCGAATGGTCGAAACCATCATTTATTTTAATTTAATCATCATCACCTTAATAGAAATAGTAAGAAACTAAGCAAAAATGTGAATAGAAAATTAGGGGAAACCATTATTTATTTTAATTTCATCATCATCACCTCTTATGGAATCAATAGAAATTAAAAGAAACTAAGCAAAAATATGAAGGGAAAATTAGGTGAAAAATACATTTTCAATATTAGAAAGGAAATAAAAATAATTGAAAGAACAATTAAAAAAAATAGTAAGAGGTTCGGATTCAACTTTTGTTGATCAATAGAAGACACCATATATCTACCTTCTTATTGCTTGAATCCAACCTAAGAGGTAGGGATGGCTGTAGTGGTTGCCATGTGGGCCATCCAAACTACTCGCTATCAACCTGTTTTGATTGGAGAAAAGAGCATCTAAGAGAGGAGACAATGGTCATGCTTCCTAAATACTATACGGATCTAGGCATCAGCATCACCAAGAACAACCAATCTAAGTCCAAACAATAACATGGTGAATATTCGAAACCATCATTTATTTTAATTTCATCATCATCACCTCAATAGAAATTGTAAGAAACTATGCAAAAATGTGAAGGGAAAATTAGGGGAAAAATACATTTTCAATATTACAAAGGAAATAAAAGTAATTGAAAGAACAATTAAAAAATAGTAAGACGTTCAGATTCATCTTTTGTTGATCACGAGAAGACACCATATATCTACCTTCTTATTGCTTGATCCAACCTAAGAGGTAGGGATGGCTGCAGATGGTTGCCACGTGGGCCATCCAAACTACCCGCCATCAACTGCTTTTGATTGAGAATAGAGCATCAAAGAGAGGAGACAATGGTCATGCTTCCTAAATACTATACGGATCAAGGCTTCAAAGATATCACCATGAACAACCAATCTGAGTTCAAACACCAAACATGGTGAATGGTCGAAACCATCATTTATTTTAATTTCATCATCATCACCTCTTATTAATCAATAGAAATAGTAAAAACTAAGCAAAAATGTGAAGGGAAAATTAGGGGAAAAATACATTTTCAATATTAGAAAGGAAATAAAAGTAATTGAAATAACAATTAAAAAAATAGTAAGAGGTTCAGATTAATCTTTTGTTGATTACGAGAATGCACCATATATCTACCTTCTTATTGCTTGGATCCAACCTAAGAGGCAGGGATGGCTGCAGTGGTTGCCACGTGGGCCATCCAAACTACCCGCCATCAATCTGTTTTAATTGGAGAACAGAGCATCAAAGAGAGGAGACAATGGTCATGCTTCCTAAATACTATACGGATCTAGGCATCAGCATCACCATGAACAACCAATCTATGTTCAAACAATAACATGGTGAATGGTCGAAACCATCATTTATTTTAATTTCATCATCATCACCTCTTATTGAATCAATAGAAATAGAAAAAACTAAGCAAAAATGTGAAGGAAAAATTAGGGGAAAAATACATTTTCAATATTAGAAAGGAAATAGAAGTAATTGAAAGAACAATTAAAAAAAATAGTAAGAGGTTCAGATTCATCTTTTGTTGATCACGAGAAGACACCATATATCTACCTTCTTATTGCTTGGATCCAACCTAAGAGGTAGGGATGGCTGCAGTGGTTGCCACGTGGGCCATCCAAACTACCCGCCATCAACCTGTTTTGATTGAGGAACAGAGCATCAAAGAGAGGAGACAATGGTCATGCTTCCTAAATAATATACGGATCAAGGCTTCTATATCTCCATGAACAATCAATGTGAGTTCAAACACCAACATAGCGAGTGGTCCAAACCATCATTTATTTTAATTTCATCATCATCACCTCTTATTAAATCAATAGAAATTGTAAGAAACTAAGCAAAAATATGAAGGGAAAATTAGGTGAAAAATACATTTTCAATATTACAAAGGAAATAAAAGTAATTGAAAGAACAATTTAAAAAAATATTAAGAGGTTGTGATTCAACTTTTCTTGATCACGAGAAGACACCCTATATCTACCTTCTTATTGCTTGGATCAAACCTAAGAGGTAGGGATCCATCCAAACTACCCGCCATCAACCTCGCTTTGATTCGAAACTATCATTTATTTTAAATTTCATCATCATCACCATGAACAACCAATAGTTCAAACCAAAGAAATGGTAAGCTTTAAAAACCTGTAGAAGGCAAAATTAAGGAAAAATTAGGGAAAAATACATTTTCAATATTAGAAAGGAAATAAAAGTAATTGAAAGAACAATTAAAAAAAATAGTAAGAGGTTCAGATTCAACTTTTGTTGATCACTAGAAGACACCATATATCTACCTTCTTATTGCTTGGATCCAACCTAAGAGGTAGGGATGGCTGTAGTGGTTGCCATGTGGGCCATCCAAACTACTCGCCATCAACCTGTTTTGATTGGAGAAAAGAGCATCTAACAGAGGAGACAATGGTCATGCTTCCTAAATACTATACGGATCTAGGCTTCAGCATCACCATGAACAACCAATCTAAGTCCAAACAACAACATGGTGAATAGTCGAAACTATCATTTATTTTAATTTCATCATCATCACCTCAATAGAAATTGTAAGAAACTAAGCAAAAATGTGAAGGGAAAATTAGGTGAAAAATACATTTTCAATATTACAAAGGAAATAAAAGTAATTGAAATAACAATTAAAAAAATAGTAAGAGGTTCAGATTAATCTTTTGTTGATTACGAGAATGCACCATATATCTACCTTCTTATTGCTTGATCCAACCTAAAGAGCGTGGATGGCGATGGTTCAATCCATCCAAACTACCCGCCATCAACTGCTTTTAATCGAGAACAGAGCATCAAAGAAGAGAGAAATGGTCATGCTAAATACTATACGGATCTAGCAAAATCACCATGAAGGAAAAATAACATTGAATGGTCGAAAATCACATTTCACCTCTTATAATAGAAATAGAAAAACTAAGCAAAATGTGAAGGAAAAATTAGGGAAAAATATTTTCAATATTACAAAGGAAATAACAATTAAAAAAATTAAAAAAATAGTAAGAGGTTCAGATTCATCTTTTGTTGATCACGAAAGACACCATATATCTACCTTCTTATTGCTTGATCCAACCTAAGAGGTAGGGATGGCTGCAGTGGTTGCCACGTGGGCCTTCCAAACTACCCGCCATCAACCTGTTTTGATTTGAGAACAGAGCGTCAAAGAGAGGAGACAATGGTCATGCTTCCTAAATACTATACGGATCTAGGCTTCTGTATCTCCATGAACAATCAATCTGAGTTCAAACACCAACATGGTGAGTGGTCGAAACCATCATTTATTTTAATTTCATCATCATCACCTCAATAGAAATAGTAAGAAACTAAGCAAAAATTTGAAGGGAAAATTAAGGGAAAAACACATTTTCAATATTAGAAAGGAAATAAAAATAATTGAAAGAACAATTAAAAAAAATAGTAAGAGGTTCAGATTCATCTTTTGTTGATCACGAGAAGACACCATATATCTACCTTCTTATTGCTTGGATCCAACCTAAGAGGTAGGGAGGGCTGCAGTGGTTGCCACGTGGGCCATCCAAACTACCCGCCATCAACCTGTTTTGATTAGAGAACAGAGCATCTAAGAGAGGAGACAATGCTCATGCTTCCTAAATATTATACGGATCTAGGATTCAGCATCACCAAGAACAACCAATCTAAGTTCAAACAACAACATGGAGAATGGTCGAAACCATCATATATTTTAATTTCATCATCATCACCTCTTAATGAATCAATAGAAATAGTAAGAAACTAAGCAAAAGTGTGATGGGAAAATTAGGGAAAAAATAAATTTTCAATATAAAAAAGAAAATAAAAGTAATTGAAAGAACAATAAAAAAAAATTGTAAGAGGTTCAGATTCAACTTTTGTTGATCACAAGAAGACACCATATTTCTACCATCTTAATGCTTCGATCAAACCTAAGAGGTAGGGATAGCTACAGTAGTTGCCACGTGGGCCATCCAAACTACCAGCCATCAACCTGTTTTGATTGGAGAACAGAGCATCAATGAGAGGAGACAATGGTCATGCTTCCTAAATACTATATGGATCAAGGCTTCTGCATCACCATGAACAGCCAATCTGAGTTCAAACACCAACATGGTGAATGGTCGAAACCATCATTTATTTTAATTTCATCATCATCACCTCTTATATTGAATCAATAGAAATATTAAGAAACTAAGCAAAAGTGTGAAGAGAAAATTAGGAGAAAAATACATTTTCAATATTAGAAAGGAAATAAAAGTAATTGAAAGAACAATTAAAAAAAATAGTAAGAGGTTCAGTTTCAACTTTTGTTGATCACTAGAAGACACCATATATTGTTAGAACCCTCCGCGGATTCTAAGCTTGGGGTTGATCTCTATAGGGGATCGGCCTCCTTGGAACTCTATAGGGGTTCCTTCCTCCAAGTTGCTGCACAAAGGCTGCAAAAATATTGATCTATTCATTGATTAAAGAGGATGAATACATGGCTATTTATAGGGCTTCTAAGCCCCAACTCCTAATAGGACTCTTAAGACTCCTACTTCTAACAAACTTCTAATTAAGACTCCTTCTCTAGTTGGACTTCTACTTCTAATAGGACTCTCTTCCAAATAGGACTTCTACTTCTAATAGGACTCTCTTCCTAATAGGACTTCTACTTCTAATAGGACTCTTTTCCTAATAAAACTCTTACTTATAATAGGACTCCTTTCCTAATAGGACTCTTTTCCTAATAGAACTCCTACTGATAATAGGACTCCTTTCCTAAGAAGCAACCTAACCCTAACCTAGCCGGCCTCTTCACCTCTTTAATAAGGGGCGGCTAGATAGGATTTACATGAATGCCCTTATCAATGAAACTAAATTAGGACTCTCATAGCTAGAGTCCCAATGCACCCGCCTGCCCTTATCAGGCGTGAAACTAAATCTTCAGTCGACTTCTCCCAAGTGGCATCTTTTGTTTGGTAGGTTTGCTAACCTAGAGTCCTAGATAGATTTACATGAATGCCCTTATCAATGAAACTAAATTAGGACTCTCATAGCTAGAGTCCTAACAGACCGCCTTGTCCTCGAGGTGACGTTCCATGAATTCTGGGAATTTGATCTTCAAGTCGTCGTAGTTCTCCCAAGTGGCATCTTTTGCTGGTAGGTTTGCCCACCGATTAACACTTCATGGCAGGTGTCGTCGTCGCCGATCAATAATGGCACTTGGTTGGGTCCGAGCTCTCCTCGGGTAGTTATATTTGGTAGATGGCTTTGGGGTGTCTCGTGTTGTCCCAACTTGAGCTTCAAACATGATACATGGAAGACTGGATGGATTCGGGAGTGGCGGGTAAGTCCAATCTGTATGCTCTTGCTCCGATGCGCTCCAAGAAATATTTTAGGCTTTTATGGTCGGTCTTGATGTGAAAGCGTCGCCCAATTAAGTACGGTCTCCATTTGGACATCGCATGCACAATCGCGAGCATCTCCTTGTCGTAAATAGTCATCTTGAGGTGGGAAGGAGATAACGCCTTACTAGTATAAGCGAGGGTCGGCCATCTTGCATTAGTACAACACCATTCTGCTCCGGAGGCATCGGCTTCAATAATAAAAGTCTCATCAAGTCGGGTAATGCTAGTATTGGTGTTGTTATCATTGCGACTTTAAGTTCATCGAAGGCGGTGGTGGCTTTGTCCGACCACCGAAAGCATCTTTTTCAAAGCAAGGAAGTAAGGGGTGCACGATCTTTCCATAGTCTTTCACGAACTTACGATAGTAACTCGTTAAACCAAGAAAGCCGCGTAGTGATTTTATGTTCCTCGGGGTTGGCCATTCTGCATTGCTTCAATTTTGGAGGGTCCACTTGTCACCCATTCCTCGATATGATATGCCCAAGATATTCTATCTTTTGTTGAAGAAAGCAGAAATTCATAGTGATCGCCAGCGCTCGTTGAAAGCGCTTTCGGTATGTCTTCTTCGCACACTCGTATTTGATGATACCCTGGATCGAAGGTCCAACTTTGTGAAGACTCGTGCTCCTTTAATTCATCAAGCAATTCATCTACTACTGGAATAGGATACTTGTCCTTGACGATTATGTCGCTTGAGAGCTTGGTAATCAACGCACATTCGCCATGTTCCGCCTTTCTTTCGCATTTAGAGCACTTTGGTGAAGAGTAGGGGCTGCAACTTGGCCGAATAACTCCTGTTTCAAGCATCTCTTTTACAATCCTTTCTATTTCATCTTTTTGGAGATGTGGATACCAATATGGTCGAGTATTTGCTGGAGGTTTCCTGGAAGAATCGGTATACGATGATCGCGTCGTGTTAGGAGGTAGGCTGTGTGGTTCGTCAAATATATCTGAAAATTCAGCAAGCAAGGGAAGTAGGTTTGGATCTTCAAATTTGGTTGGCTCTCCCTTAGGTTGCTGCTCAAGTTGTACCAAAAGCCGCTGCATGCTTTGTGCAAAACTTTCTCCATTCGTTGTGTGCAAATTGTCGTTACGTCGCCGCCCCACGCTTCCCGTCAGATCACCTGTTTCCCCTTGCTGTAAAATTTCATAATTAGTTTCAAAAAATTCCAGGAAACATCACCTAATGTCATCAACCATTCGATGCCAAGCACGGCCTCATAATCATCGAGAGAGAGGAGGAAAAAATCTGCAATTATCTCTTGGTCCTGCAGCAACAGTTTCACCCGTGGGTACTTACGATCACACTTCAAAATTCGTCCATCTGCGACTTTAACATCGAACCTGCTGCAATTCTCAATAGGTAAGGCCATCCGGACAGCAACCTTGCTGTTCATAAAATTATTAGTGCTCCGGTATCAATAAGAACGGTGATTGGTTGTTGCTTCGAAAATCCTTCCACTTTCATTGTTTGCGGGTTCGCATAACCGCAAGGGCATGCATCGTAATATCAATTGGCTGCTTTTTCTTCATCCGTGACCTCTTCCTCATGCTTCGGACCTCCTCCTCCATGTCTTCAAGAGGTTCAATCAATAGGAGGTGGCCCCTTTTGCAGCGATGATCGCGGTTCCATGGCTCGTCGCAATGCCAACAAAGACCCTTTGCTGATCGGTCACGTAGTTCTTCTCTTGTCAATTTTGTGGGTAGCGAAGGATGGTTGGGAGCAGAAGGAGGTTTATATGTTGAGGTTCCAGGAGTGGTTCTCATCCTCCGAGCATCTTGGTTAAGTCGTTCTTCTTGTATTCGGGCAAAAGAAATCGCAGCCATCACGGTACGGGGCTGTCGCGCCTTAACTTCCCCTTTATCTCCTAGGCTTGAGTCCTTCGATAAATGTTCCTAACAATTGACGGTCAGTCCAATCACGAGCAAGGTAAGATAGCTTCTCAAACCTGGTTTGGTACTCTTGAATCGTAGAGGTTTGTCGAATCTTTGCGAGTTGGCCGTCGATATTTTCATACTCCGTAGGTCCGAAACGGTTCAGCAGTGCATTCTTAAATTGATTCCATGTCGGAGCCCCATGATTATATTCCAGCCAATTGTACCATTGAATAGCATCTCCTTCAAGGTGGATGACAGCAATCTCCACCATAGCATTATCCGACGTTCGGTAGTAGCGAAGTAACGTTACGCGAAGTCCACCCCACCGGGTCTCCTTCTTCCCATCGTGGGAAGTCCACCCTCATGCGTGGCTGTAGCATGTCCGAGGGCTGTCCCTCCTTCTCTTGGGTCCTTTCTAAATTCTCTCCTTGCTGTAGTTTGGTTGGACTCGATGGTTGTCCAATTCTGAATTCTGCAAACAAAGCGCGCAATTTGTCTTCCAAGCGCGATTCAAGCCGTGATTCAATCCGAGATTCCCATGCTTCAAATTTGGCATCAATTGGATCTTGGGAAGCCATAGCATATGTCTGTAGATCAGAGATGCCCTTGTCTTTTTCTGTTGACGGGTTAATGGCATGGGGTGGTGGAAGGTTCGGACAATGGATCGGTGATTGAAGGGTTCAGCTGTAATGGTTTACTGTTTTGGGCTGTGGTTTTTTATGCTGTTAGGGTTATAAAACTAGGTTATGATGGCTGCATCTTGAGGCTAGCGGGATGTCCTAAAGACGTCTTGGTTTGTGGCAGCAAGGTGGCTAGGGTTTGGTAGGTTACTGAAGAAGAAAAAGGACAAAGGTGCAATACCAGATTTTTCACGAAAAATTCCAGCAGTAAAGATGTAATTTTTTCCAGAAATTTTCAAAAGAGATTCAAGTAAAACTCAAAGGGGATCTACTGATAAGGAAGAGGTAATACTGTAAAAAATTTCGTAGGAAGAAACGACAACAAGAGGTTTGGCAAAATTGAGAATCACGGAGAGGTATTATAGCAGATTTTTACGTCTAAAGTGCAGCAGATTGGACGTAAAAGATAAGTGGTTTTTATTGAGAATTTTTCGACAAAACCAAAGGGAAACCACTATTAGGAAGTGTCAAAGCCGTCGTAAAAATTTCATAGAGATTTGGATAGAAAAAATGCAGTAGCAAGATCAAAAAGGCAGTGCTATGCGGCTGAAATTCTGCAGTGCGACTTTCGTTGTAGAGATGAAAACTTTACGACGAAAAGTTTTATGCAGCAATTATAGGAACGAATTTTTTTGGAGTTTTTGAATAAGGATAACTAAATTGCAGCAGCAGTAGGGTAGATAACCAGAACCTGTTGCAATTCACGGGAAGATCCAAGGATGATCTACGGTGGTGGAGATGACGGCGGAATTCAGCGATGATCTTCTAAGCAATTGTGGGAATTGCTTTGCGCGGTTGTGGAGGGCTGGTGGATGGCTGTGGAAGGGCAGCGAGACGCCAAGAACGCTGCTCTGATACCAAGTGTTAGAACCCTCCGCGGATTCTAAGCTTGGGGTTGATCTCTATAGGGGATCGGCCTCCTTGGAACTCTATAGGGGTTCCTTCCTCCAAGTTGCTGCACAAAGGCTGCAAAAATATTGATCTATTCATTGATTAAAGAGGATGAATACATGGCTATTTATAGGGCTTCTAAGCCCCAACTCCTAATAGGACTCTTACTTAAGACTCCTACTTCTAACAAACTTCTAATTAAGACTCCTTCTCTAGTTGGACTTCTACTTCTAATAGGACTCTCTTCCAAATAGGACTTCTACTTCTAATAGGACTCTCTTCCTAATAGGACTTCTACTTCTAATAGGACTCTTTTCCTAATAAAACTCTTACTTATAATAGGACTCCTTTCCTAATAGGACTTCTACTTCTAATATGACTCTTTTCCTAATAGAACTCCTACTGATAATAGGACTCCTTTCCTAAGAAGCAACCTAACCCTAACCTAGCCGGCCTCTTCACCTCTTTAATAAGGGGCGGCTAGATAGGATTTACATGAATGCCCTTATCAATGAAACTAAATTAGGACTCTCATAGCTAGAGTCCTAACATATATCTATCTTCTTATTGCTTGGATCCAACCTAAGAGGTAGGGATGGCTGCAGTGGTTGCCACGTGGGCCATCCAAACTACTCGCCATCAACCTGTTTTGATTGAAGAACAGAGGATCAAAGAGAGGAGACAATGGTCATGCATCCTAAATATTATACGGATCTAGGCTTCAGCATCATCGTGAACAACCAATCTAAGTTGAAACAACAACATGGTGAATGGTCGAAACCATCATTTATTTTAATTTCATCATCATCACCTCATTGGAAATAGTAAGAAACTAAGCAAAAATATGAAGGGAAAATTAGGTGAAAAATACATTTTCAATATTAGAAAGGAAATAAAAGTAATTGAAAGAACAATTAAAAAAAATAGTAAGAGGTTCAGATTCATCTTTTGTTGATCATGAGAAGACACCATATATCTACCTTCTTATTGCTTGGATCCAACCTAAGAGGTAGGGATGGCTGCAGTGGTTGCCACGTGGGCCATCCAAACTACCTGCCATGAACCTGTTTTAATTGGAGAACAGAGCATCAAAGAGAGGAAACAATAGTCATGCTTCCTAAATACTATACGGATCTAGGCTTCAGCATCACCATGAACAACCAATCTGAGTTCAAACACCAACATGGCGAATGGTCGAAACCATCATTTATTTTAGCTTTATCATCATCACCTCAATAGGAATAGTAAGAAACTAAGCAAAAATGTGAAGGGAAAATAAGGGGAAAAACACATTTTTAATATTAGAAAGGAAATAAAATAATTGAAAGAACAATTAAAAAAAATAGTAAGAGGTTCAGATTCATCTTTTGTTGATCACGAGAAGACACCATATATCTACCTTCTTATTGCTTGGATCCAACCTAAGAGGTAGGGATGGCTGCAGTGGTTGCCACATGGGCCATCCAAACTACCTTCCATCAACCTGTTTTTATTGAAGAACAGAGCATCTAAGAGAGGAGACAATGGTCTTGCTTCATAAATACTATACGGATCTTGGCTTCAGCATCACCATAAATAGCCAATATGAGTTCAAACACCAATACGGTGATTAGTCGAAACCATCATTTATTTTAATTTCATCATCATCACCTCTTACTGAATCAATAGAAATAGTAAGAAACTAAGCAAAAATGTGAAGGGAAAATTAGGGGAAAAATGCATTTTCAATATTAGAAAGGAAATAAAAGTAATTGAAAGAACAATTAAAAAAATTAGTAAGAGGTTCATATTCACCTTGAACAACCAATCTCAGTTTGAACACCAACATGGTGATTGGTCGAAACCAATATTTTTTTTAATTTCATCAGCACCACCTCTTATTGAATTAATCGGAATGGTATGAAACGATTCAAGCAATGTGAAGGGAAGATTAAGGGAAAAATAAATCTTCAATATTATAATGGAAAGAAAAAAAAGATAAGACAACCATTTCAAAAACATCAATTATTTCCTCATCACAAGTCTAGCGACTACATCCTCTGATCCCCAAATACCTTATACTCGTATACTTAACTAATCACTAGCAAGGGTGACATCACCTAAGTCCAAGTCAACCACCGCAATGATTTTTCCTTCCCCATTATTAGGGTTTTAGATGGAACCCTTCGATTATTGAAAAATATGAGACTCCCAATATCTCCTCCTCCATTCCAATATTATTTTTCTAATTGTGGTAATCATATGAGTGCATAGATGCAATTGAAAAAGAAAATCTTAGTTCCAATAAATTAATTCACAGAATAAGCCAAAAAAATAAATTCTGCACAAGAGAACAACAAGACCAAATCAACATCCAACAAGTAGACACACAACAGACTAACCAATCAAATTCCAAAAACAAAACTATGATACCATAAAATATTTTGCAGATATCGTGACATGGACTTGTACCCAACTACTGTATATGAAAGCTAGTGGTATGAAAAGTCAGTCCCAAACAATATGACCAACTGCTTTGTCAACAAAATGCACAAATGATGTTGAAACACATGGGCATTTAGCTTAAAACACCTGCACGATCAATAGACAATCAATACACCACACAAATGCTATTAAATTTTAGGTCCTTAAGATATACATAGCACCCAATTGCACATATACATAACAATTCACCAATACATGGGCATTTAGCTTAAAACACCTGCATGATCATTATTGTGCGTGTCAAAACTTCACTCTACAAGCATTGATTATTGTCAATTCCAAACAGAGTTGGCCTTTCTATATGAATTTTGATCTACATTTATTATTCCCAAAACAGTTATTCAAAACTTGCATCACTAAATATTACTCGTATACCACTGCAGATTATTTTAAGAACTATACTGTTATGGGAGAGGCAAATGCATGAAAAGAAAAAATAAGCAGCAAAACATCCAAAACTCAAACACATGAATGTATTGGGACCAACCATAAATGTAGCACAACTGAACATGATCATTCGTACAAAAAACATTCATTAGTAAATAGCCATAGAAATGCAACTGCTAAATTAAAGATTTTCAACATTACAATTAACATGATAGCAATCTTCAAATGCAATCAACCGCAATTTCCACTCAATTAATTAACTCAGAGAATCTCCAAACTAAACACATGGATGTGTTTAGAGCAACCTCTAATGTAGCATAAATGAATCTGATCATTCAAACAAACAAAAAAAATCCTATATATAACCATGAGGTGGCAAAAAAACTAGAGAACAATATGTTGTCTGAAGCAGGCAACACTGATCATTTCACCACACCATATAGCTGAAGAATAGTATAACCGGCACAATCTTATACCCCATTTACTTAATAATCACTTGTGCAAATTGTGCAAAGAATCATTTAACTAATGGGCCACATCATCTGAACCTTAAAGGGCAACTAAATGTAAATAGCAGCATAGCAACAAACAAAAGAAACAGATTATCTGAAAGAGTGAGAAGCAAACCACAACAACTACATGCATGGTCCCTGCAATGCCTGATTGCTTCATAGGGTGATATATCGAAACACGAAAATGCTTCTTAGTATAACCTCTTCACAAACATATATCCCAAGACAAATTCATTCAAACAAGAAACACTAGTAAGACCCTCATAAGAGAGTGTTGTGGTAAAACTTTTACCACGTGTCTCAACTTATCTTCCAACAAACGATTTCAGGTTTCACTTTACTAGAGGGCATATCTCATTACCACATTTTCTTGAATTGATTCTTCACAATGTAATAATAATCCTAAAAAAACACTTGCCGTTAGAAATAGCACGTCAACTTCAAGTACACATTAAAAAATGATAATACTACTGAAAAGTAATCGAGCTACGGTAGTGTTTAAATTGGCAGGTTTCTAATGTTTTTTTTTCCGATCAAACAATTCTCAACAGTAGCAGAAACCTTAAAGTAGAAAAGAAAATGAGAAAATAGGAATCGAAATATTTTACATACTATAAGGTTAGAAACAACAGAGAGATCAAAAAAAAAAACGAGGCTCAGATTCATCTAACGTCCATCATAAGAAGAAGAGAGGACAAATAACAGAGGACAGATACATCTTCTCCCTATTCCTGCCCGAATTCGTCTAGTATTGGAGAACAGAGAGGAAAGAAGAGAGGAGATAACGGACTTAGGGTTAGGATTAGAAACATACGTACTCAAGGAATATGGGATTCGCCATCGCAATGGACGATCGATCGAAAAGAGCCAAAATAGCAGATGATTGAATCCATCATTGACATTCACCAATCATCGTCGTCACTTAGATCGAATGCAACATTCACCAATCATCATCGCCTCTTAGATCGAATGCAACAAACGGAAAGGTCAAGAGAGAAAATTAGATAGGGGATTTGCGCCGGAAATTAAAGAGAAAGATTCATCGGCATCGGCATCGGCTTGGAGAAAGAAAGGAGGGCGGGGAGAGCGGGGAGAGAACAATACCCTCCTCTTCGTTATCTAAAGAGAAAGATTCATCGGCATCGGCATCGGCATCGGCATCGGCATCGGCATCGGCTTGCAGAAAGAGAGGAGGGCGGGGAGAGAACCATACCCTCCCTGTCTTAATCTGTGATTCAAACTAATGAGCTGAAGAGGGGAGAACCGCCTCGATGCCAGTTTATATAGTCGAGCCGCACCGACCTTGGACGAGTTGGATCGGGTAAGAAGGCCCTTGACCCGCCCCAAATTCAATTTACCCGGCCCGTTAGCCTGCAAAATTCATTTTTAGTTATTTAATAATGCGGACGGCTTCGAAATTTGACATCCTGGAGGACATTGCGCTCTACTTTTAGGTGGGTCCCACGAGTTTCATAACTCACCGCGCAGCTACAGCGACCTCGTCTCCGCCATGCCGCCTCCGGCCATGCAATTGCCGTTTACTCAACCGTCAAATACAAACAGCAGTTGCCAAGCAGCCCAAAGATGAATAATATGGATTCTTTATATGGAATATGACTTTTCATTCATTGCCTTTTAATGTTCTTCCTCTATATGTCCGAAATAGTTTATACTGCTCGTGAACGTTTGTCCAACGTGTAATCATCTATAAGTAGGTGAATCCATTAATTTATTTTCAGTGCTCAGTAACTTATTTCAAGGTTGGACTTCAACTTCGATCTTGATCACACCAACCAATTAATTTGACGGTGTCTTCACGGAGGATTCCACGTCACTTCTTGTAGATGTGCATGATGCGCGCGTACGAATTCGGTGCACGAGTCACACGTGCTTGAGGAGTGAGGTAAAGACCAGTCTATTATATGACCCATGTTCTTCGTTCGGTCAAAATTTGACCAAAATTGTGAAAAGGAGCTCAGGCGACCAAAGAGGTCTTCACCCAACTTCGATCCGGTTACTCGGTCCGTCAGCACCGCCATACACACCCGACCCGCTTGTAGTGCCGTCGTCACATCACACACAGCAGGTCCCACATTTCACAGGGCACGTGGTCGGCGAGGACGCCACTGACCCGAAGGAGACGCATTGCTCACGTGCCACTGGTTCCGCAACGCTCCCCACGCGTTCGGGTCGTGGCATCGACAACGTTTCGCGTCCCAAAGATGCACACCAAAGTCTTCTCCGCATCCAGGTGGCACTATTAGACAGTTCTACCGATGGAACCCATCTAACGAGTTGGTAGGAGTCTTCTCTCGCGCACATACGGGGCATCCAACTAATTTGCCACGGAACGGTAAGCAAAATTACACATATTATAAAAATAAAGCAATTTACCTATTATTCCAAATCAATTTAAATTTAGCTAAAACGAAAAACTTACATTTAATTTCCGTCAATATTCAATTGGCACTAATATAAGTAAAAGTTATCATGATAAAGATATTAATATTAAGCATTTAAAATTTAACTCAAACTACAAACCTTACAATATTTTTTATTACTGCATCAAAACCTTTTAACTTCATTGAAAAATAATGTAATCGATTGAAGAACGATGAGGAGAGGTTTCCCGTGCTCCCTTCTTTGCCTCTTATCCTTCGTGGCAGCTGCTGGTGCTGCTCTGGGAAGTGCAGGACGTGCGTTGAGGCAGGGAGACGCCCTTAACGAGCTCATCTTCGATGTGACCAAGTTGCGAAGGGAAGCAGTCGATGTTGCTTCCTCTAAGACCAGTATGTTTCTCGACGATCTGACCTCGAGAGAACATGACAACGATGGGTTGAAGGAGAAGGACAAGATCGTGAAGCTGCCCGGCCAGCCTCAAGGAGTAGACTTCGATCAGGATGCAGGTTATGTCACCGTCGACGCCCGAAGCGGACGAGCCCTCTTCTATTACTTCGCTGAGGCAGTCGGCCGTGACAGCAGTTCCAAGCCTCTACTTCTCTGGTTCAATGGAGGTTAGCGATCGCCAGTTCATCGCTTCATACATGTTCCTCGAGATCTTAACGAGACTGTGACCAAGGGCCTGGCTGTTCGTCCTTTGGGTGCGGGGCGATGGAGCAGCTCGGTCCCTTCCGGGTCATGAGCGACGGGAGAACTCTTCACAGGAACCCGTATGCTTGGAACGCAGGTATGCAGCAGCGACTGTGAACAGCAGCATCATGGTGTACTGATCGAACGTGACGATGCAGTGGCTAACGTGTTGTTGTGCCAAGTCACTACTGTAGGTAAGTATTTTACCGCTGGTTACCCGAGTTGTTTGGGTGCTGTCGTTCTAATCCATTCCTTTTATAAGGTCAACATTATGCCACGGCGTTGATCGATCGTATGCGCAACGCTGGCCGAGTCATCAATAGCTTGAGCGATCGAATTGTCGAGCTACGAAGCCAGAACGAGGAGTTTCGAGTCGGTATGACGCCCGAAGTCGTGGCAGCTGTTGAGCAACGTGCGGTTGATCTGGAGGCGGAAGTTATGCGCCTCAAGCCCGAGCTCAAGGAGGCTGCACGGCAAGAGGGGGAGCTCCAGGTGCAACTAAAGGGGGCTCGGGCCCGAATCCGCTCGATGGAAGCGGAACTGCTCGAGCTCTCCAAGAAAGTGAAGGCGATCCGTGCCGAGGCCCGTGCGTCGGCTGAGGCACTGGTGGAGAAGGTCCGCCAGAGACCCGAAAAGGATAAGCAGCTGATCGAGGCCTACAAAGGGTCTCAGGGCTTCCAACTCGGGTTGACTCGATCGGGGTAGGTCACCTACAAGTATGGATATCGGATCACGCTGGCCCGGTTCCGAGCGCGGCACCCCGATCTCCACGTCGAGGAGGATCCCTTCGCTTATCTACCCGAAGATGACACTGTCAACATGCCCGAGGAGGTTCCTTTTGATGATAGTCTAGACATCCCCGGGAAGTAGGGATCGGTCGGGCGTAGACATGTTTTGTAAGCCACGACCGATACAACCATGTGATTGAACATCGGACTTAAATGAAAATCCTTTGTTAGAACTCGATGTCATTTTGTTCGATCTATCTACACAAAATGTTAGGGATCGAGCGGCACTAAGAGGGGGGGGTGAATTAGTGCAGCGGATAAAACGATGGATTTTTTAGCGATTTAAAACAAGCTTTGGAAACTTCGTACGATGAAAGCAACGTTTCGTTTGAACCCGGAAAGATTGCGTTTTAACTTTAAAGCATACGTAATAAGATGATAAGGAAGTTGAGTAAATAAGGCAGCAAGTAAAAATGGTTTGTAGCAAAGTAAATAGCAAGAACGTAAATGCAAACCAGATTTTTATAGTGGTTCGGTCATCCGACCTACATCCACTTCCGATTCCTCTTCGCTTGAGGACACCGGCTTTCCACTAGCTTTCCTCCTTCCAATGGGCGAGGAAGAACTCTCTTACAGCACCTCTTCTTTTGACGGGCTTAGAAGATAACCCTTACAAAGCTCTCACCCCTCTCTTGAACAAGAAAACACTTAAGAGTAAGAGGGAAGTTTCTGACACTATTTAAGCAGAGTTTTCCCTCAAGATTTTCACTCTTCTTGCTGCACTTTGAACCTGCAAAAGAGGGGAATTTATAGAGCTCAAGAGGACTCAAATTTGGAGCCAAAACTTGGAGCCAAAATTTGAGTTTCTCGTCTTTGTCGATCTGTGCAGATCGACACACCCAGTGACTACCGCCTCGGCCCGAGCGGTGCTCTTGCACGCTCACATAAGAATCGGCGGTGCTACCACAGCTCAATGAGCGAGCGCTATAGTAGCGGCGCGCTACATAAGATCCCGGCGGTGCTACCGCCCACTAGCAAGTTCTTTGGCGTACCATCGCTCAGCATGGCATGCACGTAGCATGCATGCACGTAGCAACACGCATGCTGCTGGTTCGGTTTGGGCCAAAATTTTGGCCCAAACTCATCCTAATCAAGGCCCAATGGGCCCCCACTTTGGGTTATCTAATCCTAACCCAAAATACGTGCTAACTACAAATTTTAAAGACGTTTCCTAAGCTATTACAAAGTCCACATGATAGCTTCTTCCGGCGAGCTTCCGGTCAACTTCCGACGGTCTTCCGATGAACCTTCGGAAACCATTCCGCAGACTCACGGCAAGCTCTCGGACTTCACGATGATCTTGGCGAGTTCCCCCGAGCTTCGTTGGCAAGCTCCGATCTTTCTTGGCAAGCTTCGCGAACTTCCGACAAACCTCCCGGCGAACTTCCGAAAACCCTTCGGCAAGCTCCCTACTGCTTCTCGGCGGTTCCGGAACGCCCCAACGAATCTTCGGACTTCCGTTGAACACTCGAACTCCCAACGATTCATCACACTTATATTCGGCCCTTTGTTTCGCTTTACGTCTTCATCCCTATCGTAGTCACTCCTGCACAAACAAACATCTTACTTCGATCAAGACAATTATTACAACGCAAATTGACATCCAGTTGCCCGGCACGTCATTGGTCGACGCTTCGTCCGATCCTTCGGCTCATCGCCCACTCTTGCGGCTTGTTGCCCAATCGGCGGTTGACCTCCGCAACCCCGATATCCATGGTGCAACTCCGCACTCCTTGGCCCGATGCCCGACGTCCGAAGCCTCCTGCCGATAGTCGATCGAACCTCCGGCTCGACATCCAATATCCAGACGTGATCACCTCCGGCGCAACGTCAATTCCTCCAGCGTCAACTGTCTAATCCTGATCGATAGTAGACCTGCGTAACTTAATACGTAGTTAAACAACAAAATACAATTAATTAGTTTCATCATCAAAATCCGAGATTCAACATCTCCCCCTTTTTGATGATGACAACTAATTGATGACTGACGGAGTTAACCATAACTCATCGGAGTTTAACACAAACTCCCTCTATCAATATGCCATTGATAGAACCCTTGGATTATCCCAAATCTAAGTAACATGTATCATTCATGTAGTGAGAAATATAAATCCATCATTCAAATATATAAAATATTCAAGCATCATTACATTGCATGAAGTCATCAATCTACTTCTCCCCCTATGTCATCAACAAAAAGGAGAAGTAGCATCATAGCTAGTTTAAAAGATATGCTAATTTCTTACAACACACTAGCTATTTATCACATCATACAATATTTTTGCAATACAACATCAAATAATACCATTCAATCATAGCAAGTTTCAAGGATGGGCAATGATGGTAATTTTCACTTGCTTCTTGAGATGTGCAAGTTTGCACTTTGTTTCTCACGATAGCAATATTTGCATCCTTTGATATAACAATTCTTAGCTTCTCATGAAGTTTCAAAATAGGAATCAAGATGTCAAATTTTTGCAATGTTCGAGCTAAAAACTTTCTCCCCCTTTGTTAGCATCAAAAAGAAAGGGAGGATCAAATACTTCAAATAATCTTGCATGAGATTCAACAATAATTTGTAACAAAAATGTAAGCAATTTGAAGAAGTGAAATTGAGTAAGATTTTTGCCTCTCTTGAGATAGCAATTTTTTGCTTCTCAATGTACAAGCTAGCAAAGTTCTCTTTTGATATACAAGCTAGCAATTTTCTTCCTCTTGAATGAGCTAGCAAATTAATCATGCAAGCTAGCAATAAATCTTCTTCTCCTTTGATTTTGTCAAAAAGAAGGGAAGAATACAATTCTTTTCCCTTTACATGAATGCTTTCATCATAACAAAATAACAAATTTCCATCATGAATTTTTAATAGATCAAGTCATGAATTCAAGGGAGTCATAAACAAATCATAGTATGAGGGAAATTTATGACAAGCAAGCAAGCAATAATGATAAGCTAGCATACTTTGTGATACGCAAACTAGCTCTCTTTCAATTTTTCTCTTTTGCACCTAAGTTTCCCTTTTGCAAGTCATCAACTTTTTGTTTGTAATGAGCTAGTAATTTTTGTAAAATTTATAACATTTTAAACATGCAAACTCATGAGTTAAAAAAAATACAACTTTGCAATTTCTTTCTTCTCATTTTGAGAAGTGCAAGTTTTGCCTTTTGCAAGTTCTAGCTAGCTATGTTTGTCATTTTCACTTGTGATATATAAGCTAGGAAGCTAACTCCCCCTTTGTCACTATCGAAAAGAAGGGATGAATAATATTTCAATGTAATAATTTTGCATCAATCAATATATCAATCATCACATGATGCATACAAGACAAAGAAATCTTGTTATTTCTATATCATGAAATATATGACATCAAGGCTCATGGTTCATTTGAAAATATATAGTACAAAGAGCAACTTGATTCATGCATAAGAATTTCAAGTATCAAGTATTAAGATATCAAGACTTGGATTGTATTCCTCTTTAGTTAATGGTAAAAGGAAGCAATCATAGAGGAAAATATTTTGATTCGCAAAGATATCTCAAGTCAAGAATTTAAGAGAGAATTCATGATTCACTTGAAAATATCTCATTCAAAATAATTTGACAACTTGAAACCCATAGTCAAATCAAAATCATTTTCATGATTCAAAATGCTAGTAATTTGTATTAATCATGACAAGTGATACATCAATAGTTTACATCAATATTTCAATCATCAAGTCATGAAGCACACAAAGTGGTATTGAAGCATGAGAGAAATGTTCAAATTACACATGTAATGTTTCAACATTCAAAACACATTTTCTCAAGTTGAGTATCAATAAGTCAAGAGAAAATAACTTATGATTCATTTGGATTTTTCTTCAACAACATGGGAGAATCATGGTATGAAGTGAGAGATCTTGAAAGACTCAAGTTATCAAGATCACAATGTAGTTTAAGCTCATTCAATTCAAATTATTAACTTGTAACTCATAATCGAATCATCAAAATCAATTTCGAGATTCAAAAAATATCATGAAATCATTAATCTCGATAAGATAGGAAAAATATCTTCTTTTTAAGTTGTTTGTTTCATACAAGTGTGCTCATGTTTCTAAAATGAGTATCAAATTTAAGACCAAAACATGAGTTTGTCATCAAGATATGATATCACAAGGTCATTAAGCATGATAATAAACTTTTAAT
The DNA here is from genome assembly GCA_024322285.1 of Musa beccarii. Lineage (NCBI taxonomy): Eukaryota > Viridiplantae > Streptophyta > Magnoliopsida > Zingiberales > Musaceae > Musa > Musa beccarii. Next base: position 121,278 of record CM044401.1, on the reverse strand, counting down.
ATTTTCATTTCAATGATGATTTCATAATGTATATTCAACCATTTATATGAAACCCATCATTGTATCAATTCAAAATACAGGTTTGTCATTAAACTCATCAAGATCAAATGCATCAAACATCATGATAGTTCATTTTCTCATCTTTATGAGTTTCAATTTGATCTTTCATAAGAATGTTCAATTTTTTTCATATGAAAATGTTATACATCATATTTAAACATGAGAGCATCATCATATTTAGAAATGAATTCATCATTAAAATCATTTCCCATCTTTCTTTCATTTGTTATAACAAGATGATCAATGCTCAAACTTTTGCTAAAATCATACATCATTTTAAAAATCTGAAAAATACTTTTCGTCATGAAAATCATCAAGTCCAAATGTAATACAAGGCAACATAAAAATCACATTTCTTTCATTTTGAAAATTTATGGGTTGGGTCTTTATAATTGATTTCATGAAGACATGTATCAATAAAAATTTCATCATAAAAAGGGTTAAAATCCATTAAGCCAAAATGAAAGTTTTCAAGCTATAATCAAGATACATATGCATGGATTAATCCTAAGCATTATCACAAATCTTGCATCATTCATGTTTTTACTTTTAAAAAATACTATAAAGAAAAGCATAGTATAATTTCGAATTTTTTTTTATTTCTAAAAACACAAGAAAAGCATAAAAAAATTCCTACTAACTAAGTTAAGCATTCATGGAAATCATCAAGTAATTTCAAAATAATTCAAGGAAGTTAAGTTACTTACCTCATTGTCGAAGCCCATTAAAGCGAAGTTTGCTTCTTTCCTTGATTCTTTTTGGTGAGTCTTCTTCTTCTTCTTCATTGGTCTCTTCCTCCGTTCAAGTTCATTGTTGATTTTAGATTTTTGTTTAATGAACTTATTAAGATCGATTAAAGGTTCAAAGTCCTCTTCAATGTCCTCATCACTTGAGTCATCACTCAAGTGGCATATCATAGTTCGGAGTTCAAAAACCTTCTTGTTCTTTAGAAGGTGGTTCATGTGTTCATCATGTTCATCATGTTCATCATATTCATCATGTTCCATTTCATAGGTCTTTAAAGACCCAATGAGTTCATCAATAGAATAATTATTTAGATCCTTTGATTCTTGAATCGTCGTTATTTTAGGATCCCACCATTTTGAAAGGGATCTTAAGATCTTGTTAGTGAGTTCAAAATCCGAAAAACTTTTACCAAAACTTTTCAAGCTATTGACGACATCCGTGAAGCGGGTGTACATGTCGTCGATAGATTCGCTTGGTGTCATTTGAAAGAGCTCAAAATCATGCAACAAGAGGTTTACTTTCGAGTCTTTAACTCTACTAGTTCCCTCGTGCGTGATTTCAAGAGTTCGCCAAATGTCAAAAGCCGTTTCACAAGAAGAAATCCGGTTGAACTCGTTCTTATCTAAGGCGCAAAATAAGGCATTCATAGCCTTTGCATTCAAAGAAAAAGATTTTCTCTCTAAGTCTGACCATTCGTTCGTCGGTTTAGAGGGAAGTTGAAAGCCATTTTCGATGATATTCCACAAATCTAGATCCATTGAAAGCATGAAAACTCTCATTCGAGTTTCCCAATAAGTGTAGTCCGATCCGTTAAAGAATGGTGGACGAAAAATCGAAAAGCCCTCTTGAAAGCCAAAAAGAGCCATTTCTCACGGGTGTAAATCCGAAAGAGAAAGAACGTGGCTCTGATACCAATTGTTAGGGATCGAGCGGCACTAAGAGGGGGGGGTGAATTAGTGCAGCGGATAAAACGATGGATTTTTCAGCGATTTAAAACAAGCTTTGGAAACTTCGTACGATGAAAGCAACGTTTCGTTTGAACCCGGAAAGATTACATTTTAACTTTAAAGCATACGTAATAAGATGATAAGGAAGTTGAGTAAATAAGGCAGTAAGTAAAAATGGTTTGTAGCAAAGTAAATAGCAAGAACGTAAATGCAAACCAGATTTTTATAGTGGTTCGGTCATCCGACCTACATCCACTTCCGATTCCTCTTCGCTTGAGGACACCGGCTTTCCACTAGCTTTCCTCCTTCCAATGGGTGAGGAAGAACTCCCTTACAGCACCTCTTCTTTTGACGGGCTTAGAAGATAACCCTTACAAAGCTCTCACCCCTCTCTTGAACAAGAAAACACTTAAGAGTAAGAGGGAAGTTTTTGACACTATTTGAGCAGAGTTTTCTCTCAAGATTTTCACTCTTCTTGCTGCACTTTGAACTTGCAAAGAGAGGAATTTATAGAGCTCAAGAGGACTCAAATTTGGAGCCAAAACTTGGAGCCAAAATTTGAGTTTCTCGTCTTTGTCGATCTGTGACCGACACACCCAGCGGTACTACCGCCTCGGCCCGGCGGTGCTACGCACATAACGATCGGGCGGTGCTACGCTCGGCCCGGCGGTGCTACCGCTTTATTCAGATGGCGGCGCGCTACGATGGCGGGCGGTGCTACTACCTCAGCCCGACCAAGTTGCTTGGCGGTACCACCGCCAAATGCATAGCATGCATGCGTAGCGACACGCATGTCTTTGGTTCGGTTGGGGGCCAAAATTTTGGCCTAAACTCATCCTAATCAAGGCCCAATGGGCCCCCACTTTGGGTTATCTAATCCTAACCCAAAATACGTGCTAACTATGAATTTTAAAGACGTTTCCTAAGCTATTACAAAGTCCACATGACAGCTTCTTCCGGCGAGTTTCCGGTCAACTTCCGACGGTCTTCCGATGAACCTTCGGAAACCATTCCGCAGACTCACGACAAGCTCTCGGACTTCACGATGATCTTGGTGAGTTCCCCCGAGCTTCGTTGGCAAGCTCCGATCTTTCTTGGCAAGCTCCGCGAACTTCCGACAAACCTCCCGGCGAACTTCCGAAAACCCTTCGGCAAGCTCCCTACTCGTTCTCGGCCGGTTCCGGCAACGCTCCCAATGAATCTTCGGACTTCCGTTGAACACTCAAACTCCCAATGATTCATCACACTTGTCTTCGGCCCTTTGTTTCGCTTTACGTCTTCATCCCTATCGTAGTCACTCCTACACAAACAAACACCCTACTTCGATCTAGACAATTATTACAACGTGAATTGACATCCAGTTGCCCGGCACATCATTGGTCGACGCTTCGTCCGATCCTTCGGCTCATCGCCCACTCTTGCGGCTTGTTGCACAATCAGTGGTTGACCTCCGCAACCCTGATATCCATGGCGCAACTCCGCACTCCTTGACCCGATGCCCGACGTCCGAAGCCTCCTGCCGATAGTCGACCGAACCTCCGACTCGACATCCAATATCCAGACGTGATCACCTCTGGCGCAACGTCAATTCCTCCAGCGTCAACTGTCTAATCCTGATCGATAGTAGACTTGCGTAACTTAACACGCAGTTAAACAACAAAACACAATCAATTAGTTTCATCATCAAAATCTGAGATTCAACACAAAAAACTTCTTCAAATTCAGTATGTTCCATGTTCTCGGTATAGGGTGGCCCTTCATTGTGGCTAATCGGTAAGCGCTGTCTCGGACGATGCCAACCACCCGATAAGGTCCTTCCCAACTAGGGGAGAGCTTGTCGCATGATCAGGTTGGGTCACTGACTTCAGCTTTGCACAAGATCAGGTCGCCTAACCTGATCGGCCGAGGACGCACCCTTTGGTTGTAGATTTTGGCGACGACTCTTTTGTAGGTGAGGGCCTTTAAGTGGGCATTGGCCCACCGCTCCTCGAGCAAGTCGAGACCGGCTCGTAGTCCTTTTGATGACGCTTCTTCCTCGTAACTTTCCACCTGAGGAGTGGGGATAACAACCTCGGGTGGTAAAACGGCCTCGGTACCAAATGTGAGGTTGTAAGGGGATTCTCCCATGGCGGTCTTGGGTGTGGTTCGTGAAAACCACAGGATGCTTGGGAGCTCGTCTACCCAAGCAGTCCCAGCCCCGGACACTCTCCTTTTAATCCCATCTAAGATGGCTTGGTTGGTCACTTCTGCCAGGCCGTTCGTTTGGGGATGAGCCACCGAGCTGAACCTTAGTTGTATCCCGTAGCTTGCACAAAATTCCTTGAACCTGGCGCTAGCGAACTGGGTCCCATTATCGGTGATGATGACTCCGGGCAAGCTGAACCAAGTCACTATATTCTTCCACATGAATTTTTCCACCTAGCACTCCGTAATCATTGCCAGTGGCTCGGCCTCGACCCACTTTGTGAAGTAATCCACCCCGACGATAATATACCTTCGTTGTCCTGAGGCCGACGGGAAGGTCCCGAGGAGGTCCATCCCCCATTGCACGAAAGGCCATGTGGAGTCTACGAGAGTGAGCGGCATTGTGGGTTGCTGGGGTGTCCTAGCATGCCTCTGGTATGGGCCGCATCGCTATACGTAGGCCTTTGCGTCATGGCACATGGTGGGCCAGCAATACCTCTGGTGAAGGGTTTTAAAAGCTAAGGTTCGCCCACCGATGTGGTCACCGCAGATTCCCCCATGGACTTCAGCTAGGACCGATAGAGCCTCTTTAGGGTCTAGGCATCGTAGGAGCGGGCGGGTGAATGACCTCCAGTAGAGTCGCCCGTTCATCTCATAGTACCAGGCCTGGGTGTGCTGTAAGCGTCGGGCCGTGGCCTTGTCGGCGAGCAAAGTCCCATTTCGCTTAAACTATAACATCTCTTGTATCTATGTTGCTGGTGCGTTGACCGAGGTCATGACTTCGATCATGACGACATGGAACGGGAGCTCCTCGACCTTGGGACTGATTTCGAGGCCGGGTCTTGAAGCTAATTTCACTAGCGCATCTGTCTGCTTGTTTTGATCCCTTGGGACCCTGGATAGCACAAAGCAAGGAAAGTTAGCGGCTAGCTTCTTTACCTCGGCCAGGTATTTGGACATGTTCGGATCTTGGGCCTCGTATCCCCCGTTGATGTGTTCGGCTAATAGCTGCGAATCGGTGTGGACATGAATGTCTTCCGCTTGCATCTCGACGGCCAACCTAAGTCTAGCTAGGAGCGCCTCGTATTCCGCCTCGTTATTCATGGCTTTAAAGCCGAAGCGAAGGGAACATTCAAATGTCTGCCCGTTGGGACCTTCCAACACCAATCCTGCACTTGCGCTCCTTGAGTTGGCCGACTCGTCCACACGTAGGGTCCATCTCCCTTTGGGCTGCTCCAACTCTTTGTCCTCAGATGGAGTTAGCTCCGAGATGAAGTCGACGACTGCTTGAGCTTTAATGGCGGTCCTCGGAGCGTATTGTATGTCGAACTCGCTGACCTCCACCAACCACTTGATGAGACAACCTGAGATGTCAAACTTAGATAAAACTTGTCGGAGCGGTTGATCGGTGATTACCTTGATCGGGTGAGCCTGAAAGTAAGGGTGCAGCTTTCGGACCATTAATACAAGTGCCAGGGCCAGTTTTTCGATCGGCTGGTATCGCTCCTCAGGCCCGTTCAACACATGGCTAGTGTAGTAGATGGTAGTTGCACTCCGGAAGCTTCCTCGATCAGGACGAAGCTAACCGCGTGTTGAGGGAGCTTGGCCAAGGAAGAGGCTGAGTTGTTCCCTTGGGGAGATTGTAGCAAGGCGAGGGAGCTCGGCTAAGTGTTGTTTTACCTGTGCAAGGGCCTCTTCGCACTCTGCTATCCATTTGAAGCCCTTTGGGTTCTTCAAGGCATGGAAGAAGGGGAGACATCTGTCGCCTGATTGGGACAGGAACCGAGATAGGGCAGCGAGTCTCCCATTTAGCCGCTGTACCTCCTTGATTGTCTGGGGCGACTTCATGTTAATGATGGCTCAGACCTTTTCTGGGTTGGCGTCGATCCCTCTCTCGTGTATGATAAATCCGAGGAATTTTCCCGAGCCGACACCGAAGGTGCACTTTGCGGGGTTGAGGTACATGTTAAATCTCCGCAACGTGGCGAACGCCTTAGCCAAGTCAAACAGATGTGCTGCGGTCGTCCGGCTTTTGACAATCATGTTGTCGACATACACCTCCATGTTTCGCCTGATCTGTTGGGCGAACATTTTGTTCACAGTTCTCTGATATGTGGCTCCGGCATTCTTTAACCCGAACGACATGACCCGATAGAAGTATATATTGGGTCCAGCCCATAGGTGGGCTTGGACCAGATAATTGGGCTTTGAGCCCAAATCAGTTAATTAGAAAGAAAACAAATAGGTGGGCAGAGAAAGGGTTTTTAGTAGAACGGTAAAACGTGCAGCGTGCGGTGTGCAGCGTGTAGCGTGCGGCAACGCAGTGAGAGAAAGAAAGAGGAGAGAGAGAAAAGCTAGGTTTCTGAGTTTTCTGCTTGACTATCAGTGGCCAAACTTCGTCAGTTTTGGCCCAAATTTGACGTGGAGAATCCTTGTAGTAAACTATACAATCCTAACGGTGCCGATCTGCGATTTATCCTCTCTAAGGTGCTTTCCTGCCATGTCTATTTGGTGAGATCTAAAATCTTTCTTAAAAGAGATCCATTGGATTTTCTACGTTAAAAGTTCGGTCTCACTTGTAATTGTTCAGTTGTTCTACTATTTATATTGTTTTGGTTAATATTTGCTTATAATATCAAGTTGGTATTTTTGATGAGGAACCTATTTTGATACACAAAGAGGGAAAAGAATTATTTCGTATTAATAGATTTTTTCCCAACAAGTGGTATCAGAGCTAGGTTGTTATTTGCTACTAATTTTCTTGTGTGATTGAAATGGAAGAATCAGATGGTATGATTAAATTGAACTCATCAAATTATTCCACTTGGAGGCGTATGATGGAAGATTTGCTTTATTGCAAAGATTTATATAAGCCCATCAAAGTTAAAGAAAAACCCTCTACTATGGAAGAGGAGGAATGGGAGGTCCAACACAGGAAAGCTATTGCTTATATTAGAAAATGGATGGATATAAATTTGCATGAGCATATTTCTGATGAAACCAGAGCTGATATTGTTTGGCAAAAGCTAGAAAATCTGTTTGCGAAAAAGACAGTGGGAAATAGAATTTCTCTCCTTAGAAGGCTTGTTAATTTGAAATATAAAGATGGTGGCAACATTGTTGAGCACATAAGCCTATTTCAGAGTCTTGCAAATAAGTTGGTTGCTATGAAAATGAATATAGATCATGAAATGCAGGGATTGCTACTTCTCAGCTCTTTACCAGCAAGTTGGGAAACGTATGTGGTGACAATTTATAACTCCATGTCAGAGGGGACTCTAACTATAGACATAGTTAAAGATAGTTTACTGAATGAAGATGCCAGAAGAAAAGAACATGGAAAATCTTCTTCTGGTGCACTTGTTACTGAAAAGCAGGAAAGACGTTGAAGAAGTCATAGTAGAAATTCACATGGTTACAGAGGAAGATCCAAGTCTAGAAGAGATATCAGGTGTTTCCACTGTAACAGGCCAAGTCATATGAAGAAAGAGTGTAGGTTTTGGAAGCGAGAACAGAATGAAAGGAAGAAAAATAAAAAAGAGACCAATACAGTTGCTGCTGAAGGTGATATCATTACTGTTTGTGATAATAGATGTGTTAGTCTTGCAGCTCAGGACAGTAAATGGGTAATTGACTCTGGTACTTCATTCCATGTTACTTCTCATGGTGATTTCTTCAGATCCTATACTACTGGTGATTTTGGTAATGTTAGAATGGGAAACAATGGTACATCCAAGATTATGGGTATTGGAGATATTTTCTTAGAGACTAGTACTGGGAGCAAATTGATACTCAAAGATGTTAGACATGTTCCAGATATTCGTCTGAATTTGATATATACAGGCAGACTTGATGATGAGGGATTTGCACATTATTTTGGTGAAAGCAAATGGAAGCTCATTAAAGGTTCTCTAGTTATGGCGAGAGGAAAGAAGTTAAACGTTTTTTATATTATGGAAGCTAAGCTATACAAAGGAGAGATTAATGCAATTCAAAAGGGTGAAAGCATAGATCTTTGGCATAAGAAGCATAGTCATATCAGCGAGAAGGGACTTCAAACTCTTGCTAGAAAACAGTTCTTACCAGAGTTACAAGGTACAACTCTTAAATCTTGTAATCATTGATTAGTTGGAAAAACACATAGAGTTGCATTTCATACTTATCCGCTATCTAGAAGATTAAATATTATTGATTTAGTTCATACTGATGTCTGTACTATGCAAACTAGAACTCTTGGAGGTGCTCTTTATTTTGTTACTTTTATTGATGATCATTCTAGAAAAGTTTGGGCTTTTGCTTTGAAATCTAAAGATCAGGTACTCAATGTCTTCAAAGAATTTCATATTAGTGTTGAAAGAGAAACTGACAGAAAGTTAAAGAGTGTTCGAGCAGATAATGGTGGCGATTACAGGGGTCCTTTTGAGAATTATTGCAGGTTTCATGGTATCAGGCTTGAGAAAACAGTTCCAAAAATTCCTCAGCAAAACGGTGTGGCAGAAAGGATGAACAGAACTGTTGAAGAAAGGATTAGGTGTGTGCTTTCTCACGCCAAGTTACCTAAGTCATTTTGGGGGGAGGCTATGAGAACTACAGTTGATCTGATAAATCTTTCTTCATCAGTTCCTCTGAAAGGTGATGTTCCAGAGAGAGTATGGAAAGGGAAAGATATATCTTATGATCATTTGTGAGTCTTCAGGTGTAAAGCATTTGTACATATTCCCAAAGATGAGAGATCCAAGCTTGATAATAAGGCAAAGGCATGTATTTTCTTGGGATATGGTCATGAAGAGTTTGGGTATAGATTATGGGATCCAGTGAACAAGAAGATTGTTAGAAGCAGGGATGTTGTGTTTCTTGAAAACCAATTGTTTGATAATGGTGATAATATTGAGAAGCCAGAAACCTCTATTTATATTCCTTGGAGTTTGGGTTTAGTTCCTCCACCTATAGTTCATGATAATCATGGGGGAGATGATGAAGAAGAATGTGGTGAGAATGTGATTGATGATACTCCTACAGTTGATGAAGTTGAACCAACTGAGCAAGCACCTCCACCACCAGTTGAGATTCCATTGAGAAGATCCACAAGAGAGCGACAATCATCTACAAGATATCCTCAACATGAGTATGTTATGCTTACTGATGGAGGAGAGCCAGAAACTTACCAAGAAGCTATTCTACATGAGCACAAAAATGAATGGGTTAAAGCCATGCAAGAAGAGATGAGATCCTTGCTTGAGAACCACACCTATAACTTGGTAAAGTTGCCTAAAGAGAAGAAAGCTCTCAAGAATAAATGGGTTTACAGATTGAAGACTAAAAATAATAGCTCACAACAAAGATACAAGGCATGAGTAGTTGTGAAGGGATTCAGTCAGAAGAAAGGTATTGACTTTGAAAAAATATTTTCTCCTGTGATGAAAATGTCATCTATCCAAGTTATTCTTAGTTTAGCTGCCCGCTTGGATTTAGAAGTTGAGCAACTTGATGTGAAAACTGTATTTCTTCATAGTGATCTAGAAGAAGAAATTTATATGGAGCAACCAGAAGGCTTCAAAGTCAAGGGAAAAGAAAATCTAGTGTGCAAGCTAAGAAAAAGTTTATATGGTCTCAAACAGGCACCCAGACAGTGGTATAAGAAGTTTGATTCCTTTATGATAAGCCAAGGGTACAATAGAATCACATCTGATCATTGTGTGTTTATAAAAAAAATTTCAGATGATGATTTCATTATTCTCCTGCTATATGTTGGTGATATGCTGATTGTTGGTCATGATGCTGATAAAATTGAAAAACTTAAAAGAGAGTTAAGTAAGTCTTTTGCTATGAAAGACTTGGGATCGGTGAAACAAATACTTGGCATGAAGATTCTTCGTGATAGGAAGAAAGGGAAGATTTGGCTATCTCAGGAGACCTACATTGAGAAGGTTCTTGAAAGATTCAATATGAGTAAAGCTAAAGCAGTTTGTTCTCCACTTGCAGGTCATTTTAAGCTCAACTTAAAATAATGTCTGACAAGTGAGAAAGAAAAAGAAGAAATGTCCAAAGTGCCTTACTCATCTGTAGTGGGCAGTTTGATGTATGCTATGGTTTGTAGAAGGCCAGATATAGCTCATGCAGTTGGAGTTGTTAGTCGATTTCTCTCTAATCCTAGAAAAAAACATTGGGCAGCAGTAAAATGGATATTAAGATATCTAAGAGGTACTTTCAGGTTGTGTTTTTATTTTGGTAGTGGTGAACCTGTGTTAGAAGGGTACACAAATGCAGACATGGCTGGTGATACTGATTTCAAGAAGTCCACTTCGGGGTTCTTGATGACATTTGCAAGGGGAGCAGTCTCTTGGCAATCTAAGTTATAGAAATGTGTTGCTCTATCAACCACAGAAGCAGAATACATAACCATTACTAAAGCCTGTAAGGAAGCTTTATGGATGAAAAAGTTTCTACAGGAATTGGGCTTGAAACAAGCAAAATATACTATTTACTATGACAGTCAGAGTGCCATTCACCTCTCCAAGAATTCAACATACCATTCTAGATCTAAGCATATTGATGTGAGATACTATTGGATTCATGATGTGCTTGAGATGAAAGAATTACAGTTAGAAAAGGTGCATACCGATGAGAATGGATCAGGCATGTTGACAAAGTCTTTGCCTAAGAAGAAGCTTAAAGCTTGTAGGCGAAGAGCGGGTTTAGTACAGCCCACCATATGAGCTGGAGGGGGAGAATTGTTCGGTCCAGCCCATAGGTGGGCTTGGACCAGATAATTGGGCTTTTGAGCCTAAATCAGTTAATTAGAAAGAAAACAAATAGGTGGGCAGAGAAAGGGTTTTTAGTAGAACGGTGAAACGTGCAGTGTGCGGTGTGCAGCGTGCAGCGTGCGGCGATGCAGTGAGAGAAAGAAAGAGGAGAGAGAGAAAAGCTAGGTTTCTGAATTTTCTGCTTAACGATCAGTGGCCAAACTTCGTCAGTTTTGGCCCAAATTTGATATGGAGAATCCTTGCAGTAAACTCTACAATCCTAACGGTGCCGATCTACAGTTTATCCTCTCTAAGGTGCTTTCCTGTCATGTCTATTTGGTGAGATCTAAAATCTTTCTTAGAAGAGATCCATCAATAAGATGATGATACAAGCCAAGATATGTGATCTTGATATTATTATGATCTTCTTGTTATTTTAGAGAAGACCTATTGTAAACCTGTTATTATTATTGGTGATAATGAAAGTTTGAAGTGGACTACGGTCCCATGGTTTTTCCCGTATTGGGTTTTCCACATTAAAAATTCGGTCTCACTTGTGATTGATCAGTTATTCTGCTATTTATATTGTTCTGGTTAATATTTGCTTATAATATCAAGTTGGTATTTTTGATGAGGAACCCATTTTGATACACAAAGAGGGAAAAGAATTATTCTGCATTAACAGGTTTTTTTCCCAACAATATACTCTTTGATCGGTGATGAAGGTTGTATGCTCTTGGTCTTCGGGCGCCATCCTGATCTGGTTGTAGCTGGAGAAGGCATCCATAAACGAGAGACGAGCGTGCTCGGAGGTCGAGTCGACCAGCTGGTCAATCCTATGGAGGGGATAGTAGTCCTTCCGGCATGCCCGATTTAGATCGGTGTAATCCACACATATTCTCCAGCTTCCATTAGGCTTTTTGACGAGAACTACATTCGACAACCATCGTGGATACTTGGCCTCGGTTATGAAGCCCACCGCTAAGAGATGCTCCACTTCGCTATGGACCGCCTGTTGGCGATCGGGGGCTAACCTTTGAGGCTTTTGCTTCACCGGGCGAGCTTTGGGCGAAATGCTTAGGTGGTGTTGTGCCACTCTGTGATCGACACCAGGCATATCCGCCAGTGACTAAGCGAAGATGTTGGTGTTGTCCACTACGAAGCTGATAAGTTGCACCTGTTCATACTCCGGGAGTTCCGACCCGACCCTTACCACCCGATCTGGCCAGTCTTCAAATAGCGGTACGTCTATTGTAGACTCCGTCGGCTTGGGGTGTTGAGATGGCCTCTTGACACCCCACGGATTCTCCAGGGGTTCCCTAGTCCTTACTCTCTTGGGCAATGAGACCGCCGTCAAGTAGCACCGCTTGGATTCGTGGGGGTTTCCCCTTGCTTCCCCGACCCCACCATGGGTCGGGAACTTTATCGTTTGGTGGTAGGTGGAAACGATAGCCCGAAACTTGTTAAGAGTTGGACGGCCCAGGATGATGTTGTACGTCGAGGGAAGGTCCACCACCATGAAGGTCGCCATCATCGTCTTTAACCTCGGCGCGTCTCCCAGAGTTATGAGCAAAGTAATCGTACCTAGTGGGGAGATCGAATCATTGGTGAACCCGGTGAGCGCTGAGCACATCGGCTCCAGGATGTCCTTGGACAAGCCGAACTTTTGAAAGATGTCAAAGAAGAGGACGTCGGCAGAGCTCCCTATGTCAATCATGATTCTCCTCACCTGGGCATTGGCGATCCTGGTTGTGATCACCAATGCGTCGTCGCGCTTGGAGCGTTCTGCCTCCTCGGTCGGGAACATGATTTCGGGGTCAAGCCACCACCTGGGAAGTTTGTTCGAGGCCGCTCGAGCGTAGGCCTTTCGCCTCGACATGCTATTCCCCTCGAACGCTAGGCCACCTGTTATAACATCAATTTGTCGCTCAATAGGACCTTCGGGGCACGACGAGGGATCCCGATCCCTCCTCAGGTATCGGCCAAGATGCCCTCGGTGTATGAGCTCCTTAATTTGATGCTTCAGGTCATGACATTCCTCAGTGTCGTGACCGTGTTCTCGATGAAAACGGCAGCACTTCGTTTGGTCCCTGAGCTCTCGGGGACTCTTCATCGGGTTCGGGGCCTTCAATAGCCCTTTTTCTTTTATCTGGAGGAATATTTCAGTTTTGGACATCCCCAAGGCCGGAAGGTGGGACCTTGTGGTCGGCACGTCGGGTCGGTCCAGCCTTCGCCTTGGGGCAGTTGATGGTTGTCCCAGGGACGGCTCTGCCCTGGTTCTCTTTCTCACGCCCCCCCTGAAATTATCGCATTCAGGAGGTGTGATCCTGTCTTAAAGTTCATAATATTAAAATTCAAACAACAAACAATCCCAGGATCCAAACTAATATTTGAGGACACTAACAATCATTCAAGTCGTAAATCACATCCAAAACCCATAATTCATAAAACATATGCAGTTTATAATCCATATACCACATCACTCCAGGACTCATAAAATTTCAAAGCCAACTCAACTAAACAATATCCACATCATAAAATCCACAAGTGAGGAAATCCATATAGCTACAAAACTAACATTTACCACACATTTATATCATCATACCATTTAAACTTCACATTTCAAGTCCTAACATGAGAGGTCCTCCAACCTTTACAAAACATATAAGTTCAGGTTTACCATCAACATTTCACTAAACACAAAATGTACTTATACAACAAAACATATCAACCACTAAAGATCAACCCAAAATCTTCTAGCTTTCTCTTCCTCAGCCCAATTTAAACATCCCAGAGTCTGATAAGCTAACCTGAAAATATTATATAACAACGGGGTGAGCATAACAAAGCTCAGCAAGTGACTAACATATCCATAGGGAAGGAGAATAACTTTCAATAAGCTTGATATCAAAATGCAAGGCCAGATACAAGGAAACATATATATCATCATATCAGAATCATGAATGTCCTCTTATTCAAACTTATTTAATTCATAACAAATAGAGTAAGGAATAATTAGAGCATATCAGACGATGATAATGGTAAGTTGGAGCATATCCAATGACACACAGGATAATACGAAACATATCAATGGTGCATGGGAGATCTCTCAGAACATATCAGAATAACAAACAAGTAACAGAAGTTCAAATGTCATATCTGATCATTCATTTTCGTATCATCCAAAGCGCACATATAAACACAAACAATGCTTTGGATATCATATCAAAAACACAGAGGGTGTAGTGGGATCTAAAACGATATCTCCCATGTCTGAGAGAGTCATCATCCACGTCTGGATGAAGCCGATAGGGGGGCCGACAGAGCATCGCAGGCTCTAAGCACGATCCCTTTACCATTTCTAGCAAAGGTCCAAACAATCCCTTTACCATTTCTGGCAAAGGTCCAAATAATCCCTTTACTATTTCTAGCAAAGGTCCAAACAATCCCATAGACACCAGAGTACAAAAGGATATGTGTGAACAATAATTTGGCACATATCGGAAGCACATGCGGAACAATAAAACGTACATGCACCTTTACGAAACAATACGATGCTAGCATATTCTTTCACAATGCATTCAAATTTGAAATGAAAATAATGGCATGAGTATACAAGGATTTGAAACAAGAGTATACAGCTCAATCGAAAGAAAGGGCTTTAGCTGAATTCAGTTTCCAACAAAAAGGACAAAACAAGAATAGACAAACTTGACAAAAAATCTGGTTCTGACAGAATTTGAAAGGTATAATTACTGAGTTATTTGAGTAACCAAATATGCTCCAATTTACTCTAAATTAGTGTCATTTGAAAGATATAATAATCTAGATTCGGATTAACAAAGTTTGGTATGAATTAGAGGTCTCCACAGGAAGTTACAAATAATTTAGTGACAACAGGTCAGAAAACATCATCTCTGTTTTACAGAATGTATAGGGTCGACTAAAACAGACGTTTTCAGTTGGTATCTGTACTCAAAATATTGCAAATAAGATATGCACAGAAAGCTTTATGAGTCTACTTTCCAGTAAGATTAATTTTATCACCATTGAATTTGTTCACAGTGAGTTACAAGTGATAGTATGCCCAAAGGTCAGAACTCGAAATCTCTATTTGACAAATTCTATGGGGTCAATTCAATTAAAAGTTTAGATAGGCAATTGAACTCCAAATTCATACATCCTGATCTCAAAATAAAGATATATAAGTATATTTTCGGATGGATTTAATTTTGCTTAAATATGAGTACTGTACAGAAAGTTATAAACATGAAAAGGCAGAAAGGACAAAATGTGGAAAAGGAACCAGATTCACTGTTTGATGCATAAATTGCAGAAATATCATTATGAAACTTCAATCCTCTAAAATTTCCAGGATTAGGATGAGGACAAGGATCAGACTAACTATAGGAAGGGGTTAGAACACTTGTCTTTGATCAATTTTGATCTCGATGAAAAGTTTTGAGCCCAAAAGAACTTAATCCCCAATTCTTCTTCTCTTCTTCTCCTTTCCTTCTTCTTCTCTCTTTCTTCCTATCTTCTCCACGTAGGCTGCCTTCTCAGTTTCCTTAGGAATGAAGGCAGAGAGTCTTAAACGGTGGGATTTGTTATTTTGCGCATTTTGCAGTTTAGTTCTTGTATTAAATATTTTTACAATTAGGTCCTCAAATTTTTACAAATAGATCCTCAGAATTTTACAAACAGATCCTCACATCTTATAAATAGGTTTTCAGTTTCATTTGAGCTCATCTATAGAATTTAAAATGGATAGTAACTTTGCTATTAAACTCTTATACGAAAATTTAGAAACGAGGAATGCGAGGGATGTTACACTCTTGTGCTCCTCTCGTCTTTCGGCCATCAAAGACTCCGCTGCAACATACTAGTTCGCGCATTGGAGCATCTCTGGGACAGCCGTGGGTAGTCTCTCGACGAGGGACCAGAAAAACCTGGAGGGTCGCGGCCCCATCATGAATGCCTGCATTATCAGAGATGGGTGAGCGTCGGGTAACCCCCGGATTTCTGTGGCAAAACGGTTCACGAATTGGAAAAGAGACTCATCCTCCTTCTGGTTAAGCCCGAGGAGTAGGGTGACGGATGGCTTCGGCCAGGTGTAGGCCAGGAAGTTGAGCTCGAAATCTTTGGCGAGCTGGTCAAAGGACGTGATTGATCCGACCCTTAGCCTGCTAGACCACGCCCGGGCCGGGCCCCTGAGGGTAGTAGGAAACGCCCTGCATATCAAGGCATCGGAAGTCCCATACAATGCCATTTAGGCTCGGAAGGTAGCCACATGCTCCGCCGGGTCTATGCCGTCGTTATAGGCATCGAGAGAGGGAGGTGGAAGCTCAGGGGAACTCGTCTTTCCTGTATCTCGGGGGCAAATGGGGATCCTTGGTGAGTGTCTTCCCCGAGCTCCTCCTTAGACTTACAGATTTCTCTTTGCACCTCGTCGAGTTGTTGGTTGACGGAGTGCAGCTGGGCTCGAAGGGAGTTTGTCGAGTCCAACGATAATACCTTGGGTTCCAGCAGCGTGCTGGGATTTCCCGACACCCCTTCCGTGAGCGAGGTTGGGACCGCCTCGGTCGAGGCCGGGGGCGCCCTTGGCATCGGAGGCGTCACAGGCATTAGAGCTAGTGGTCCTGGCCGCTGTGGAGGCAGGGTCGTCGATAGCAGCGCCAGTTGCGGAATAAGCGGGATGATGGCTTGCATCATCCCGATCATAGTTTGAACTTGATGGGCAAGGCTCCAGAATGCCTCATGCGGAACGACCGACTGGCTGGTTGTGACGCCCTCGGGTGGCGACAACTCGAGGTTGGTGAATAGCCGCCGATGGCGTTACAAGTCGCGATGGGGTCTTCCATTTGGAGCCGTCCGCTGGTGGTGGGGGCACTCCCAAGTCCCTCCGGCCGGCGAGATCCCTCCACCATGCATTCGCATGGGTCAGTCTATTGGTCTCGTGACATCGGGCCCTCCTTCTAGCGCCAATCTGTTGAGTACCTTTATGCCGTGGTCGCTGAGTCAACACGGCTGGGTTCAGGTCCGAATGCATCGATATCTCCTTGACAGATCTTCAAGTAGACCGCAGACGTTGGGTTGATCGAAGTGGGTCCTCAACCCGCTCCAGGAGGAGGCTTCCCTTCCAAGCACGGTTCGCCTCGCGCCTTTTGGCTCCTGCACACAGGTCGGGTCGGGAAGATGCGACCCGACCCCTCCAATGGTTAAGTTAGTATACGGTTGTGGATGGTTTACTTCAGAAAAAAGGAGAAGAAGAAGATCCCCTCTCACAGCATGGTCCGGGGGTTTTTATGTTGGAGGGAGGGCTGACTCCCGGGGTATAGTATCGTGCAGCCTCGGGTCTTCGTGCTACGTCCATAGGCTGCCGTCTCGAGCTTTCTGGAATGGTGCTATGAAGGCGCCGTTTCGGGCTCTCTGGGACGACGCTATCCCTCGGCGCTCGTGCCCGCACGAGAGCGTTCCTGGAGGGATCACGTTGGTGTCGTCTTCGGGCTTCCCGGGACGACGCTGTACTGTAGATGACGCCCACGCCCGTATGAGGACGTGGTTCGGAGGGGCCACATCGGTGCCGTCTCCGGGCTTCCCGGGACGGTGCGGTATCGCGGACGGCGCCCACGCCCGTATGAGGATGTGGTTCGGAGGGTGACATATGGTGCCCTGGTCGGCGCTCGTTCCGGTACGGCCAGGGGGTCGCCGAGTTGAAGCTGAGGTGGTCTACCATCTCAACTTTTATATTAACGTGACAGTGAAGCACCATCCATGAGCGGAGCGGGCGGCGCGGGTACGTGACCTATCAGAAGCAAAGAGATGTCTATTAGGATCATGATCATCTTCATTTCATCTCAGTGCTGTGGATCAATGAAGTGGCTGTCACTTTAGTCGACTGCAAAAACCAGAAGTGGATTCACTGCAAATACCTATCCATGTGTGATGATAATGCAGCAGAGGTTGCACATCAATGCCATTTGATTTGTGGAACCTTCTGCGGTCAGAAACAAAGACAGTCAACCACTAGGATGTTCCTTGTGGAATTCCCCTGGTCCAGATGATGGAAGTCCTTACCCAACATTGGGTGGAATCCATGTGTGTTTCACACTCATGTTTCGTCCTGCACAAGCTAAATAGCTAGTTTGCATGCATCAGGCGCACGGTCCCTTTCCTGAGCTGCTTAACCCCCACAGCGACTGAGAATATTCCGGTAAGGCCATGCGCAGCACAGTCATCGAAAAGACAGCTAGGTTAGGTTTATGGGCAGCATAGTTGACCTACAAACCAACAACAGAGAGCAAAAATTTTCCAGACTACCATTTGTCCCACTTCACCACAGAGCAACAGAAGCTAGCTAGGAGATTGGAGAGCATTTAATGATCGGACCTTTTAAGATCATTAATGATTATTTACCAAACTTGCAACGATTGATTTTTATCCTTGTGGGGTACTTATGTAAGAAACATTAACATTAAGGCTTCTACTCTGTTAATTTTATAGCTTAAGTTTTCCTTAAATTTTGTAATCAAACATTCTGGTGCAGCCAAGTCATACCACATTGGAAGGACAGTCCTTCTACAATCTTGCCAATAATTCGACAAATTCAGGCAAATGGTGTCCACGTTAGTTTTGTTCTA
Source organism: Musa beccarii (assembly GCA_024322285.1). Lineage (NCBI taxonomy): Eukaryota > Viridiplantae > Streptophyta > Magnoliopsida > Zingiberales > Musaceae > Musa > Musa beccarii. The sequence continues at coordinate 102,957 of CM044401.1, read as the reverse complement.
AATAAAATGATAAAAAAAAACAAGTATCTTATTTGTCATAAAAGTCCTACTTAAATCATACTGAACGAACGAGGTAGCATGTCAACCACATGCAGTGGTGACATTGATGGCTGAGTTCCTGTTACTTCAACCACTTAACTCTCTCGACCGACTAAAACTTCCAGTTTAAGAAGACTGAACTCGAACATCCATTAGATTTAGAAGAATGATCGGAGGACAAGGCCCTCACACGACTCTCTATGTACTCTTGTTCCATCATCATACCCCCAACGATGTTTTAGAAGCATCATTGCATGAAATAAAGCAGCTGCTCTGTGTCTTTTCTTCACTTTCGTGGTAATCTACCTACGAAGTTCTATCTTTCACCCATTCAATTTTGATCGTTAATTTTCGTGAAGTTCACGTAGCCTAATCTATTTTTGCAGAACTATGTGTCATGAAGATTAGAGATCATTGTGTTTAAAACTTAGGAAAAAATCCTCAAAAATTAAAAAACACTTATATCTAATGTCTATTGTCCCACATGTTTAAGATTGAAAAGTGCTTGCATCTAACATCCTCTACCTCCAAAAGACGGTCATACCTAAAGAGAGGAGCTTATTCTTGCCGTACTGATTTAATGAGAATACATCTTTCATATGTTCCACTATATCACGTCTAAAAAAACTGTTTATCTACTGTAATAATTGACGTAGTACGTCCAGCATATGATATGGATTCCACCTATTAATTCTCGATGGTTAGAAAATAATAAACATATCACTTCTAACTCCTTAGATTTACCCAAAACTTTTCTCCTCTCATTGCGCTTCCACTTACCGTGTATATTGTGTTGTTGCGTTGATGGTGGATTGAGCTAGGATTAAGATGGTGTTTTGCAGTTTGCTTCCTTGATATTTGAATGTACCATTGAATCTGGTTTGAATCCTTCAAACGATGAGATCGGTTATGTCAAAAGGATTACCAGGACAAGAAATTGGAGTCCATCACTGACGAGCCTCCGGATGTCCGGGAAACCTACCATGAATGTTTGGCTACTTATCTTCTGAACTATAAATATCTTTTCATGAATCTATAGGGTCCCACAAACAAAATATGCATGATCAATGTTTTTATAGCTTTACTAGAAAAGCATATGGGAGCTGCAATTAACCAAAAACAACAAAAAAAATCAATATCGATGCCGGACGATCTAGTATTGTTATTGCCTAGAGGTTAGACTGGTAATAGACGATGTTAAGTTTCGATTTATAAATTTTGTTTCTTTTGACAAAAAAATAAAAGACTATATCAAGGCCACTACGACTGGCCAATTTATTAATACAGTTGTCATGCAAAATCACCATTTAACTTCAAAAAAAGAATAACTCATTTTAATGAATAATTCAATATTTCAAAAAAGTGTTTTCTATGTTAGAAATCTATGATGGTCTTGGTCTCGATGAGGATAGGAAAAGTTCTACAACCAATAACTATACTATTGAATTCTATCTTGAAGATTTTTTCCTCCTTTTTATGCTGATACTCATTGTCTTCCGATTTGAAGTAAAATTTTCGGTTCAGGAATCATAATCACTCGGTGATCATGGTTCAACAACATATTACTCTTTATAATATCATATACTAACTTTAATAACGTTTTCTCAATCGTGTTTTGGATCCTACAATATATGTCTAAGAATTCTTGCCAAGATTAGTATTCCCCTTAAGTTCATCGTTATGCCCATACCCTACGTATCACCATCCCCAATTAGTTTCACAATAATACGTGTATTTGCTTATGCTATGCCGATAGAAGTCGTTCACCACCTCGCTAAGCATCTTCAGATCATATTCTCCAATCTTGCTCAATTCTATCATGCTCCCACTGTTTCCTCAAAGAATGTGTTCCTTCTCAGGAAACACTGCTCTTGGCAACAAAGACCTTTTGGTCCTCAGGGTGATAGAAATAATAACCACAAGTTTTCTTGGGGTATCCCATAAACTTGCACCGTTCCATCCTGGATTCCAACTTATCGGGATCGTGTCTTTTAACGTGGGCAGGACAGTCTCAAATCTTAACAACCTTAAGATTAGACTTATACCCTCTCCATATCTCATATGGTGCAGACACTACCGATCTAGATGGAACTCTGTTCAGAAGGTAAATTATGATCTATAGGGCATATCCCCAAAATGAGATGGGTAGGTCAGCGAAACTCATCATAAATCACACCATATCTAATAGTGTGTGATTCCTCCTTTTTGATACACCATTGAGCTGTGGTGTATAAAGAGGTGTCCATTGAGACAAAATCCCATGGTCTTTGAAGAACTGGGTGAATTATGTATTCAAGTATTCTCCTCTTCGATCTGATCGAAGAGTTTTAATACTCTTTCTAATCTGGTTCTCTACTTCATTTTTATACTCCCTGAATTTCTCAAAGGCTTCAGACTTATACTTCATCAAGTACATATGTCCATACCTAGAGAAATCACCAATGAAAGTAATGAAGTAGGAATAACCACCTATGTCATGAGTTAACATAGGACCACATACATCACTATGTATGAGTTCTAGTAACTCAATGGCTCTCTCTCCAGTTCCACTAATTGGAGAGTTGGTCAATTTTTCACGAAAGCAAAGCTCACAAGTTGTATATGACTCGTAGTCAAATTGATCTAAGTACCTGAAGCTTTTGCCCATCTTGAGATCCATCTCGCCTTTTGCCAATCTCCTATGCCTTGTCATAACCTGCAACGAATTACAGATACGATAAGCACTATCGGTATCTAATACCTATGTATTATCACAAGAATCTGACATATGGAGACTGATCATGAAAGTATCTGAAGCTTTTCCAAGCTTCTGTTTCGCTTTTTCTACAAGATACGCCTTGTAGTTTCTCTTCCAATGCCTATCTTGACTGTAGTGGAAGCATTGACCTTTGTCCTTTGTTGGGTCAATTTTAGCAACCTTTACCTTACCCTGTGTGCCCTTGCCTTTACCCTTCTCAAGGGTCTTCCCGGCCTTCTTTTTTCTTTTGGTCTCACCAATATAGAGAACTAATTTCTCTTTCGTGATTGTGCTCTTTGTCTCCCTCAATATATTGAGGAGCTCAGGGAGAGATACCTCAAGTTTGTTCATATTAAAATTCATGATGAACTGTGTAAATGAATATGATAGGGACTGAAGTATAAGATCAACACACAAGTTATTATCTAGGACCATTCCTAGACCTGTGAGTTTTTCAATCAACTCTATCATCTTCAGGACATGATTCTGAACTAATATCCCTTTAGTCATCCTGGTACGGAAGAGACTCTTGGATATCTCATATCACTGAGTTCTTCCATATTTCTTAAACAGTCTGCAAAGGTGCATGAGTATAGAATGAGCATCCATGTTTTCTTGTTGTCTCTATAACTCAGGAGTCATAGAGGCTAACATAAAACACTCGGCGAGAGTGAAATTATCTATATACTTCGCATATTGGGCAAACTCTTTTTAAGGAGCTTCTGCCTCAGGTTGGGGCATGACTGTATCTAGGACATATGATTTTCTTTGCTGTATAAACTATTCTTAAGTTGCGAAACCAATCCATATAATTTTGATCAGTGAAGTGGTTGGCATCAAGTATGTCATGCAGAGAATTTAATGACGACGTGTTTCTAATAAACAGGAGATATAACATAAGTGAATAACACGCAGATTTTACAAAAATAAATAATGGACTTCTATCTTGATATGCTCCCACTAATTTTTCTAGCGAGTTACATGAAACCCTCATGCATGTGAAACAAGTCTCCGACAAACTTCTAGTGGGGATCGGGATCCAATCGACATCTTAGTGCAACCTCGACAGACTCTACCAATCACACTAAGCCCAAAAGGTAGACAACTCTTGCCAATCACAACTCCTTATGATTCTCGTCATATTTGACCTCCGAACCACTATGGCCTCGAGGGACTCGACCAATCATGATGTCCAGTTAAATCATTACCATCATTACAAGACGAGTCTGATTTAGTGATATGCCCTCGAGGGATTCAACTAAGCATACCATATCCTCGGGTCACCGATGACATCTCTATGTCGAAAACAATATAGCAAGATGCGAAATAGGTGAGCCTCAAGGGACTCGACCAACTCAGCCTACTTCGAGAATCGATTCCTGCCCCTAACGATGGAAGGCTACGTGGGTTAATTTTATTGCTTCACGCTTATCGACTTAATATTATTATATGAGGGGGTTTAGGTTCAATCTCGTGATATAACGTGTCACACATGTACATAATTAATATATTTACATCGTATGCAAATATATATATATATATACTTATCTAGTAGGTGTAAAACATTCACATCCACAAGCACGCCAGATGATCATGGACTTCAACCTAATATGATTAGGCCTCAGCCAGTAGACCTAATCACTTACATCAGGATCTATGTACATATCAGTACATCTCTATGCACGATGATTATCCATCTCGTCAGTGTCACGATCGTCTGAATCGACCTCAGGGGTCCCGCTACCACCTCCAGGCTTCCGCCGCGCCTTTAGGATAATTACAACATAATTACAGGCACGCAGGCCCGATAATCAACAAAAAAATGAAGGCTCGCAGGCCCCAATAATCAACAAAAAAATGAAGACTCGCAGGCCCCAATAATCATATACACACATCACAAAGTCCATGATCATCTACCCATATCACATCACATCACATATATATATCATGTAGGATTACTAGATAAATAATAATATTTACTTAAACTTTTTAAATAACTAAATTTTGAAATCCAGGACATGCAAGGAATCTTCTAAATTTTGAAGAGTATTTTGTTCATTCTGTCATAAGGGACAATTGAAATTTCTAAAATTTCAAGGGATAAAATTATCTTTTAGTCGAAAAACCCTAATTCCCATTCCCTCTGCTTTCTGCAGCCGACGCCACCCTGTCGGCGACGACCATGCGTACGGGGCACCGCGGGAGGGCACCGCTTGTGCCTGCGGGCGACGCAGCACCCGCAAGCGCTATCCCGCGGGCGGCATAGTGCCCACAAGCGCTATCCCGCGGGCCTCCCAGCGGATGCCCTTGCGGCACTGCCCTTGCGGGGCAAAACCTAAGGCAGCGCTGCCCCCCTGTGGGAAGGCCGCCCGCGAGCCCAGCGCCCACAGGCGTTGCCCCTGTTGGGTGCGACGCTGCCTCCGCGGGTGGCACTCGCCCCTGCGGGCTCCCTGTGTGCATGCGGCTAGTGCTGCCACTGTGGGCAAACGGCCATCGGCGACCCCGCGCACGACCATGGCTGCAAGCAGCCTTGGCCAAAATACGAGGGCAACAACAATTGCTGCCCTCTCTCGTCTTTTGCATCAACGATTTTGGTGTCAAAAGCATATCCAGAACACAACACATGCAGTTCATAAGCCAATCATCGCACGATGAACCTGTCTCTGATACCACTTCTGGGAAATCAGGAGATTCGGCATCTCATGCGCAGCGAAAAACAAAAACAAGATCGGATTTCCTATAGTTACGTACTTGGCCATCGTGCGACGATTGGTGAGCAAAAATCATAAATCCGAAAAATTTGCATGTATCATGTCAGAAGCGTTACTTGGAGAGATCGTATATCCTCAAAAATTTTAGATCCGATGGAGAGGATGAAGGAGCACTAGTGTACGCCTCTCTAGCGATAATCCACATAGCGGACGCAGCAACGACACTCCTCAGATTACCATGGGATCTCTCTCCACCTACACCACAAGACTGCCGGAGCCAAGGAGAAGGAGAGGAGACTGAGGAGAATAGGAGGATGACTACCAAGAGCTCTCAGCCTATGAACCAAGAGGTTCCTCCTATTTATAGATGTGGATGAAGCTTATCCTTAACATATCTTATTCACACTGGATCTCTATCCAATTGGATCTCATTAGATCTTATCCGTAGGATCCAATTTGATCACATCCAATTGGATTTTATCCAATCAATTAATTGGATCTCATCCATAGGATCCAAACTAGGGGCTTCGCAGATATCTCATATCCGCACCTCTACTCGTCGCAACATCCACCTTATGTGTGTGACCCTTTGGGCCCGATACCGAGCTGGCCGTGAGTCGCTCCTGTCAGAACTCCTGACTCAGAATACCTTCTGATATAGTAAACTGTTATCTCCATAATAATTCACTCGACTCATTGACTATGGACATACTAGGCCACTACGCCATAGTCCCCAGACAGTACATGGGGATCTAATCCATCGGACCTGTTTGTCCTCAGTTATCATGTATCTATAGTCCCTCATCCATTGAATATCCTAGAGACCATATATTGGGCATGGTAAAGTCAGGCCCTTATGGAATCCTATTCGAGTCTCGCACTAATCGGATTCTCTCGGAGAACTCCTTCTCTCTCAATCCAAACGACCCTGGCCAGGGATTTTGCCTGAGTGAGCACACGCGGGATATATATCTCACGATACCGAGTGGATGATCCTCTATTGACACGCAATTGCCTTCGTAAGGTTGGCTATCATTCTCGAAAACTGACTATACTAGATTTGGAGCTCTCCAAACATGTAAGTCCGACGTCAAAGAATGAAGTACTCAAATAAGGCATCTTTGGTGCCTCAAGTCTAAGGACCAAACACACTACTGGGACTACGGAATCGCTGTCTGACATTATGTATCATTAACCATACAGCATTTTGTAAGCGGATCAATCAGTGAACTCATTCTCCAATGAGCACATGCACTGTACCTCTAGTGCCCTCACATAAGCGACTATGAGACCAGTCGCCTCCATCATATAGATGAGTATACAGTGCGCTAGTCTATCCGGTTATCTCGACGTCCTCATCGAGTAACCTATGACCAATATGATTTAGAATCTGTGTTTAAAGGTATATCGGTCTCATTATCGTGATCTCATCACGATCCGATTCCCATTGCACAGATCTATGACATCACAATATTCATCCAGTTAATGTGAGAAAATACCAATAATAATATGCGAAGAGATCGACATAACATGCCACAAGTGCCACCACTCACGTGATTAGCTTGTAGGGTACCTACAACCAACACTCCTCACTAAAGAGAGGAGAATATGAGGTGGCTACTAGGAAGCCCTAGCCTATAGACATTTGGTTCTCTCCTATTTATAGAAGCCTCATGTTAGCCCTATTGGATCCTGCCCTGTTGGGTATTGGATCTCCAACGAATTATCCAAGTCTCTCTTAAATTAATGGGTCTCTACCCAATAATCTTTTATTAGTTCTGATTGGATCACATCAACGAAATTCGATAATTCAAAGGCTTATTGGATATCCAATAAGATAGAGGCTTTAACGGATATCTCATATCTGAACCTCTACTCGTCGCAACACCTACCATATGTGTGTGACCCATTAGGCCCAATATCGAGCTGATTGTGAGTCATATCTATCAGAACTCCTTCTGACCCAGTGAATTATTATTTTCATAATAATTCATTCGACTCATCGACTATGATTATACCAGGCCACTACGTCGTAGTCCTTAGACGATACACGTAATCCAATCCTTTGGACATATCTGTCATCAGTTACCGTGTACATATAGTCCTCCATCCATCTAATATACTAGAGACTGTGTATCGGGCATGATGCTGTCAGACCCATATGGTTTCCACTCGAGCCTCGCTCTAATCGGATTCTCCCGAAAAACTCTCTCTCAATCCGAATGACCTTGACTAGGGATTTGTCTAAACAAGAATACATGAGATATTGCTCTCATGATACCGAGTGGATGATCCTCTGTTGACACTTAATTGCCTTTGTAAGGTTAGCTATCATTCTCGAGAATCGACTATATCAGATCTAGAACTTTCCAAACCTGTAAGTCTAGCGTCAAAGAATAAAGTACTGATACAAGGCACCTTTGGTGTCTTAAGTCTAAGGACCAAACACACAACTAAGATTATGGTATCATTGTTTGACGTCAAGTATCATTAATCATCCAGCATTCCGTAAGCGAATCAATAAGTAAACTCATTCTCTAATTAGCCCCTATACTGTATCCTTAATATCTTCGAACGAGTAGCTATAAAACCAGCCACTTCCATCATATGGACAGGTATACAATACAAGTTTATCCGGTTATCTCGATGTCCCTCTCAAGTAACCTATAACCAAGATTATTTAAGGTCTATGTTTAAAGGTGAATCGATTTCATTATCATAAACTCATCACTATCTGATTCTCATTGGACAGATCCAACGACATCACAATATACATCCATATAATATGAAAAATTGTTAATAATCATAAGCAATGAGATTAATGCAATGTGTTACAGGTGTCATCAATCATGTGATTAGCTTGTAAGGCACCTATAACTAACAATTCTGAGTTCGTTCGAGAGAGTTATAACTCTTTTAGTGCGATAGGTTCAAGTCAACCTTGCGTGACCCATGCTTGGGGGCCCTAGCCAGCTCTGGTCCTCGACCAGCTCAGGTCGTGACGTGCACTTAAGCATTAGACAATAAATACAACATGAGTGTGATCATACCAACACTAAAGCATCATATCTCATTTGCTCCCAAGTTAAATGTGCTTGGGACGAGATTAATATTAGGATGGGTGAACCCCTGAGAAGTCCTCATGTTATACCCCATTTTATGCCCGAGTGATGAAAATCAATGTCATATAACATCGAGTCATATAACATCGAGTCAATGCTTCTTACACCCGAAATCTATAATGATCGCTTTATGGTCACTAGCATGTTTCTCGAAGGGAGCTTTCAAGATTAGGGTCGCAATGCGATTCCTAATTCGTTTAAGAAAATTATGATTGCTTCAACGAAACAAAGTCGAGTTGACCTCACGTGACCAGTGCTTGGGGGCCTCGCCTAGCTCTGGCCACGACGTGCACTTAGGCGTTGGATGACTAACACACCTTGGGTGCGATCACACCAACGCAATAGCAAGAAATCCAATCATAACTACAAATAAAACATGTTTGGACAAGAGTAGTACTCGGATGGGTAACCCCTTAGAAATCCTTGTGTTACATTCTTTTTGCGCCCAAATGATGAAAACAAATGTCGTAGATCGAGACGATGGTTCTTCGACTCAAAATATACAATAACAACTTCATAATTAACCATATGGGCTTGAAGAGAGCTTTCTAAAAGAGAGTTTACCATATTGGAGAAGGAACACTGATGTTGTTAGCCTCTTTTTATACTGAGCGATAAAAACCAATGCTATTGACCACCAAGGCAATGGTTGTTAGGCCCAAAATCATATCTTTTTGCGCCCAAATGATGAAAACAAATGTCGTAGATCGAGATGATGGTTCTTCGGCTCAAAATATACAATAACAACTTCATAATTAACCATATGGGCTTGAAGAAAGCTTACCATATTGGAAAAGGAACACTAATGTTGTTAGCCTCTTTTTATACTGAGCGATAAAAACCAATGCTATTGACCACCAAGGCAATGGTTGTTAGGCCCAAAATCTTGATCGCTTTATCGCCAATCATGTGGGGCTTAAAGAGAGCTTTTCAAATAGGGATCACAATGTCCATTCTAAATTTGTTCAAAAAAAATTATAACTATTTTAATACTACAAGGTCGAGTCATCGCTACGTGACCCACGGACGACTCCCACGCAACTCAAGCAGTGATGTGTACATAGTCATGCTTTGTTCAATTAGCAAGAGAACTAGTGTTTTTACTCGATTCTATTAGTGGGAGAATGTGGGGACAAAAGCTCACTAGCGCATAGGCTTGCGTCGTTTGTTTATGCTTATGCTTACTTCTCTTTTTGGCATCGAGCACTACTCGATCTTGAAGTCGAGAATTAGTTTTGATCTTAATAAGATGATCGAGAACCTTAAGTCATGATTTTGTGTACCAACTTAAAATTTTATTCATGATTTTGCTAATGCTAAATAACTCCTAATGAGATGCATGACTAGCAAAATCATAAATTTTATACACATCCTTATGCTCCAAAAAAGTTTATGAAAAGACATCGTTGAACTAAAATTACGATAACATCAAAAATAATTTTGAAAAACATATTGATTTTAAAATTCATACTATATATACGATCACACAAATCCTAATTAGATGTTAATAAGGATATTTAGTCTCACATTAGTTGAATAAAGAAACCAAAAATTTATAAGTTCATCAGAATCATTCTTACTCTTAGAGACATATTTTAGGACACCTAAGCCCCAAAAAGATAAATAACATGAATACACTTAAAACAGATGAACGTTCATATATCCCAAGCCATTTAAAAGGTCTAATTTAGTTATCGATTATCCCTATGTGTTACAAGCTACTTTGCCGCCAGATATGGATAGATCCTGAATGTAATTTTATTTCAAAGTGGTATTAGAACAAATTCTGTCTATCCTACCTATGTAAGGCCATGAACTCAATTATATATTGGAATTAAATACAAAGCAAAACGACCATGGGAAGTGTAAGACTACGGACAAAGCAAAACGACGAAAATAAGAAAAGGAAATTGACAGACAAAGAGAATAAAAAAAATTGAAGGAAACAATATAATAATGTACCCTTTAATATATTTTCTTGATATATGACTTACCCTATTCATTCACAGATCTAATCAATTATCCAATAAAACTAAGATTGGTCGAGTCAATGATCAATCGGTTTTGGTAACTACGATTCAACAATGCAGTCATGTTTTTTACAGAGTATGTCCACCAAAACAGTAACAATCTAGCAATTATCTTTCCTAATGACTGAAAAAGAAAGCCAAAAAAAAAATTACTAGCAACTAAACTATATATATCAAAAGCTAACAATTTAAAGGTACATAAACATTCAATCAAACACACCAACAAAGAATGTTAATTATGTAGTGCATGCTGTGGCGCTAAAACATGTTTTCCTAGCCCATATGAGTGGCATTCGATGCTCTTAAAAGAGAAGCAACTTCTTGAAAAAGGAACATTAAAAAAAATCCAAACAAAATAAATAGATGTGTTTGTACAAATCCCTTGTATAACACGATTTAATAAGATCATTCACAAAAACAATCCTATAAATATATCCATAAAAATTATCATTATGCTTGGGGCAGGAAAAAAACATATGAGCACCGTTCATATGCAACCATCAACATTTTCAACTGAATTAAATATAAATCTCAACTGGGAAATAAGAAATTAGAGAAAAATATATCATCTAAAGCAGACATTAAGTTTATCATCTAGCTCAACAATACCATCAGTACAATCCCAAGCCCTAATAATTGAAGTTAACAAATGTGCAAATTATACAAAGATGCATTTGATGGGTATGGGACGTACCATTCAAGCCTTTAATAACAAGCATATATCATATCAAAAGCTAACCATTTAACAGTACACAAACATTCAATCAAACACACTGATAGAGAATGTAAATTACGATAGTGTCACAACCATTGCAACGAATACCACAATATGGTGCCAAAACATATTTGCACGAACCCAATGTAAAAATCATTTACATATATCCCACATTTGTACCTATGTGATTATAACTCATAAATTTGGTATAAGATCACCGTATAAATGCTCTTAAAAGAGCAGCAACTCCATGAAAACAAAACATTCAGATAAATATTCAAACAAAACAAGTGGATGCATTCATGCCAATCCCTTATATATCACAATTCAACAATATCATTCACGAAAACAATCCTATCGATACCCATACAGATGATTCTTATGTTTGGGAAAGGAAAAATACATGTGAGCACCTTGATTGACACATTATAAAATAAAAAATTACAATTTAAGCAGAAATTACATTTTGCATCATTTACCTCACCATTATCAATAGCACAAACCCAAACCCTAAAATTTAAACAAACATATGATACATTATAAAGTTATAAACAAAGATGCATCTGCTCAGTATATGGCATATCAGTCATAAAGCCTAATATTTAAACAAACATATGACACATTATAAAACAAAGATGCATGCTGGGTATGGGGCATACCATTCAAGCCTTCAATAACAAACACATAAATCCCAAATATGCAGCTATGTAATTACAACTCAATTTTAGGATAAGATCACCTTCAATAACAAACGCATAAATCCCACAAATGCAGCCATGTGATTATAACTTGTAATTTTAGAATAAGATCGCCGCTATAGTAAATTAGTAATAATAGACCATACACAATTGCACATATACATAACAGGTTCACCAGAGTAAGTGCTTTTAAAAGAGAGCATATAAATGATCCTTATGCTTCGGCCAGCGAAAAAACTCACGACCCTTCATGTGAAATCATCCACTTTTTTAACTAAATTAAATATGACTCTCAACTGAAAAACAAAATATTAGAGAAAAAAATGTCATCTAGAGCAGACATTATGTTTTACATCATCAAGCTCAACAGTATCACCAACACAATCCCAAGCCCTGATAACAAAAATAACATTTGTGCAAATTATACAAAGACGCATTTGATGGGCATCGAGCATACCGTTCAAGATTTCAATAACAAACACATCATATCAAAAGCTAACAATTTAGAACTACCCAAACATTCAATCAAACACATCGACGGAGAATGTAAATTATGTAGTGTCACAAACATTGCAATGAATACGAGCATGCAAAGGTGCCAAAACATCTTCCACAAACTCAAGGTGAAAGACATTCACAATTCACATAAATCCCACATGTAGCTAGGTGATGAAAATGACAAACACTTATTTCGACAAAATGCACAAATGAAAAAGCTATCATATTTTAGGTCCTTTAGATATACATAACACTCAATTGCACATTTACGTACCAATGCAAAACCACAAAGGCATTTAGCTTGACACACCTGGATGATCATATGAACTAATAAATTCTGAATTGTACATAAATTCCAAATAACAGCATGTTATGTACAATGCCTTTGTAGACAGTGTAGATTACAAATACTAAAATTGTATGCATCAAACCTTAACTCGAAGGGAATTGTTTATTGCCAATTCCAAACAGAGTTGTCTTTTTTATATGATACCAAAGCAACATTTACTCTCACCAAAACAACTATTGATAACTTGCATCAATACATCTTACTCACATATCAGTGCAGATTATTTTAACAACTTCAACATTGAGGGAGAGGCAAATGGATCAAAAGAAAAGAATTAAGTAGCAAGATATCCAAACTTAACACATGGATATATTTGGACCCACCATTATTGTAGGACAATTGAATATGAACATTGGAACAAAAGAAGTTCCTAGTAAATAACCATAGATATGTAACTACTCAATTAAAGATTTTCAACCTTACAACTAAAATGGAGCAATCTTCAAATGTAACCATCCACAATTTCTATTCATTTAAATAAGGATTCGACATAAAATTTGAAAAACTAGAGAAGAATATGTTGGCTAGAGCAGACAACATTCATCAGTTTACATCATCTAGCCAACCAACAAAAGAAAAGAGGGCGATGATATCATCGACACAATCCCAAACGATGCTTACTGAACAAACATTTATGCAAACCATAAAAAGGATCATTTACTTTGCGAGGTGTACATCCAAACCTTGAATAACAAACAAATTTCAATAGCAACACAACAACAAACAAAATAATAATGACACACACTTCCTCTAGATGCCTCATTACTTCAATCAATAATGATGCATCCAAACATAAGCTTTGCAAGTATAGATCTATGAGGAAGCGAACAGAAAAGACCTCCCAAGGAAAGTTCATTCAAACAAGAGACTCTATTACGACACAGCACGTCACACATTCTGCATATCGAGTAACAAGTAACAACTAGAGAGAATATTAAGCAAGACTTGAGCCATTGGTCTCAACTTGTTTACTTTCCAGCAAACTCATAACAAATAGCCAAAGCAACAGAGAACCAGAGTAGCAATGTACTGGACACCCAAGTTCGAACAGCAACAACAAAATAATACAATATTTCTCATAAAATAGGCGACATAAACCTGTGTCAAACATATGTACCTAGCATAACTCATGGTAGTATAAGACACTTATCAATCACACAATATGCTCAAGTTTCATTTAAAAAAAAAAAAGCATATGCTAGAACGCTATAATGTATCTGTGCAGACACATTATGCAGGCACTAAGCATAATTTCAACATGTAGCTTGTCAGAGAAAATATTTGAACAGCATGTTCTTCAGCACTCCTTTGCAAACAATGTCTTTTTTATATGAATCTCAAATGACAAATAATATATCCTTGGAGCAGACATTATGTTTTACATCATCTAGCTCAACAATATTATCAGCACAATCCCAAGCCCTAGTAATGTTGAAAATAACAAGTAAACTTTTTCTTAAAAGCATAATGAACCGAATATCAGGAAAATAACAAATTTTAAGAAAAAGAAGAAATATATAAAGCACAACAAAAATATAAACATTAAAAAATAATCCTATTATTGAAAAGTAAACAAAAAACAAGTCTTTAAATTGACATGTAAACTTTTCTTAAAGGTCCATCAGAACAAACTACAATCAGGAATAATATAACTTCAAGAAGCATAAATTATAGAAGCACAACGATCATGAAAATGTTCAAAGTAATTTATCTTAAAAGAGATAAAAGGAGAAAAGAAGGATTGATTGGGCATCAAACTCTTTTATAAATTTGAAGGGTAAACAAAATCGAAACAACAATTAACAAAATTTGTAAGAGGTTCAGATTCATTTTCGTCCATGATGAGAAGAAGACACCATATGTCTACCTTCTTGCCTGGATCCAACCTAAGAGGTAGAAATGGCTGCAATGGTTGCCACATGGGCCATCCAAACTGCCCCGCCATCAACCTATTTTGATTGGAAAACAGAGCATTGAAGAGAGGAGACAATGGGCATGCTTTGTATATACCATATGGATCTAGGCTTCAACATCACCATGAACAGTCAATCTGAGTTCGAACACCAACATGGTGAATGGTCGAAACCATCATTTATTTTAGTTTCATCATCATCACCTCTTAGTGAATCAACAGAAGTAGTAAGAAATTAACCAAGCACTATGAAGAGAAACTTAGGGAGAAAATAAATCTTCAATATTAGAAAGGGAAAAAAGAAGAGGGAAGACGATTATTTCAAAAACATCAACTATTTCCTCATCGTACGACTACATCCTCCAGTCCCCAAATGCCCAATACTTTGTATTAAACTAACCAGCCAGCAAGGGTGACATCACCTCAGTCCATGTCAGCCATTTCAGTCATCTTTCCTTCCCCCCACTATTAAGGTTTTAGATGGATTCCTTCTATTATTGACAAATATGAGCCTCTCAAAATCTCCTCCTCTCTTCCAATACTTTTTTCTAATTGTGGTAATCATGGGTGAATAGATGCAATGGACACGAAAATCTTGGTTTCAACAAACTAATTCATAGAATAAACCAAAAAACAAATATTGCATAAGGGAACAACAAGGCCAAAACAACATACATGCAGAACCACAACAGACTAACCAACTGAATTCCAAAAACAAAATCATGATACCACAAAATTTTTCACTGATATCATGACATGGACTTATACCAAACTTCTGTATACCATAGCTCATGGTCTGAAAAAGATACCAATGTTCCCAAACAATATGACCAACTGTTGTTTCAACAAAATGCACAAATGAAAAAGCTATAAAATTTTAGATCCTTAAGATATACACAACACATAACAATTCACCACTACACAGGTATTTAGCTTAACACACCTTGACAATCATATGAACCAATAAATTCTGAAATGTAGATAAATTCCAAACAGCAACAACTTCTGCACAACTCCTTTCAAACAGAGCGTGTAGATTAACAAACCCTAACATTGTGTGCGTCAAACCTTCAACCATACAACCAAAGTCTAGCAATCTTCAAATGCAATCATCCACAATTTCTACTCAAATAAGGATCCAATATAAAATTTGCAAAACTAGAGAAGAATATATTGGCTGGAGAATACAACATTGGTCAGTTTACATCATCTAGTCCAACCAACAAAAGAAAGAGGGCAACAATAGCATCAACACAATCCCAAACTATGCTTACTGAACAAACAATTGTGAAAATTGTAAAAAAAATCATTTACTTAGGTGTACCATTGGTATAAAAATATAAATAACATACAAATATCAATAACAGCACTACAACAAATAAAAGAAGATTACCTGAAACAGAGAGAAGCAGCCAGCAACTACATGCACACTTCCTCTAGATGACTCGTTGCTTCAAACAATAATGATGCATGCAATCATAAAATTTATTTACAAGTATATCTCCATGAAGAAGTGAACAGAAAAGACCTCACAAGAAAGTTCATATAAAAAAGAAACCCTATTACTTCACAACACATCACACATGCACATTGAGTAACACCTAGAGAGAATATTTAGCCAGACTCAAGCCATTGGTCTCAACTCATTTACTTTCCAACAAACTCATAAGAAATAGCCAAAGCAATAGAGAACCAGAGTAGCAATATATTTGACACCCATGTTTGAACAGCATTATTAAAATAACACAATATTTCACATCAAAAAGGTGACACGAACCTGTGTCAAAGATATGTACATTAACACAACATGATCAAGTTTCATTTAAAGAAAAAAGGCTTATGCTAGGGTGTTATAACTTATAACGTATTTCCACCAATACAATGTGCAGGCACTATGCATGATCCAAACATGAAGCTTATCGGAGAACGTATTCAAACAATAAGTTCTGTAGAATTCCTTCACAAACAGTGTCTTTTTTATATGAATCCCAAACAACAAATAATATATCCTTGGAACAGACATTGCCTTTTATAGCAACTAGCTCAACAATATCATCAGCACAATCCCATGCCGTAAAAACTGAACAAACATTTGTGTAAATTATACAAAGAGATATATGCACCCTTCCCATATTCCTAAGCCAAACAAATAGAACTTCATGGTATCATGGACAAATCTGTACAAACGGTGTCCAATGTAATGTTTGTGCATATATGTGTCTTTCCGTTTTGTTCATACATTACACAACATATAGAGGGTTAGTAGTAGACTTGGCAAGCCCATTTTGGTTGACTTTTGCAATCGTTTTAGTCCTACGAAAGCAGGTTATGTGAAATCATTGTGCGAAGGAAAAACTGTCCAAAAATAAGTGATGCAAGCAATCATTTTAAGGTTTTTTAGCTCCGTAGAGTGTCACCCAGTACAGCACTCGGGAGTTATCCAGGTGGCACATGACTAGATGGGCCTTTGGAGGGCTGGTTCGCTGTCTTATTTCGTAGCAGTGTTATGTGGGTATTTATGAGGACTTTTGATCGTGACAAACCACCATGAACCCTTTATCACGCAACCGTTCAGAACTTGATAAGTCCATGTTTGTAATTTGCATATCCTATGAAGTGCTTGCTAATATATCTTCTTGTTGAATCCAAAGTTTAACGCCTCCTCTAAACTGTCTTTTCTTTTCAAGGTACTTTTGGGACCAAAAGAGATTTTAGGAAGATTGACTTTTTGCGAACGAACATGAAAGGGTGCCACACAATTTAACCAAAACCAGTTAAATCTATAACAATGGCTAAGTAAGCATGTGTAATTATACACAAAAATACCCAAACCAAAATAAAGTTGAAAATAACAAGTAAAAGTTTACTTAAAAGCATATAAAAGGAACCAAATATCAGGAAAATTAACAAAAACTAAGAAAAAGATAAAATAAACAATATGGATCTAGGCTTCAGCATCACCATGGTCATGCTTCCAAAATACTATACGGATCTAGGCTTCAGCATAACCATGAACAACCAATCTGAGTTCAAACACCAACATGGTGAATGGTGAAACCATCATTTATTTTAATTTCATCATCATCACCTCTTTCAGAATCAATAGAAATAGTAAGAAGCTAAGCAAAAATGGGAAGGAAAAATTAGGGGAAAAATAAATTTTTAATATTAGAAAGGAAATAAAAGTAATAGAAAGACCAATTAAAAATAATATTAAGAGGTTCAGATTCATCTTTTGTTGATCACGAGGAGATACCATATATCTACCTTCTTATTGCTTGGATCCAACCTAAGAAGTAGGGATGGCTGCAGTGGTTGCCACGTGGGCCATCCAAACTACCCACATCAACTGTTGTTCTCATTGGAGAACAGAGCATTGAAGAGAGGAAACAATGGTCATGCTTCCTAAATACTATATGGATCTAGGCTTCAGCATCACCATGAACAACCAATCTGAGTTCAAACACCAACATGGTGAATGGTCGAAACCATCATTTCTTTTAATTTCATCATCATCACCTCAATAGAAATAGTAAGAAACTATTCAAAATGTGAAGGGAAAATTAGGGAAAAATACATTTTCAATATTAGAAAGGAAATAAATGTAATTGAAAGAACAATTAAAAAAAATAGTAAGAGGCTCGGATTCAACTTTTGTTGATCACGAGAAGACACCATATATCTACCATCTTGTTGCTTGGATCCAACCTAACAGGTAGGGATGGCTGCAGTGGTTGCCACGTGGGCCATCCAAACTACCCGCCATCAACCTGTTTTGATTGGAGAACAGAGCATCAAAGAGAGGAGACAATGGTTATGCTTCCAAAATACTATACGGATCAAGGCTTCGCATCACCATGAGCATGTACCAATCGAGTTCAAACACCAACATGGTGAATGGTCGAAACCATCATTTATTTTAATTTCATCATCATCACCTCAATAGAAATAGTAAGAAGCTAAGCAAAAATGGGAAGGGAAATTTAGGGAAAAAATACATTTTCAATATTAGAAAGGAAATAAAAGTAATTGAAAGAACAATTCAAAAAAATAGTAAGAGGTTCAGATTCATCTTTTGTTGATCACGAGAAGACACCATATATCTACCTTCTTATTGCTTGGATCCAACCTAAGAGGTAGAGATGGCTGCAGTGGTTGCCACGTGGGCCAGCCAAATTACCCGCCATCAACCTGTTCTCATTGGAGAACAGAGCATTGAAGAGAGGAAACAATGGTCATGCTTCCTAAATACTATATGGATCTAGGCTTCAGCATCACCATGAACAACCAATCTGAGTTCAAACACCAACATGGTGAATGGTCGAAACCATCATTTCTTTTAATTTCATCATCATCACCTCAATAGAAATAGTAAGAAACTATTCAAAAATGTGAAGGGAAAATTAGGGGAAAAATACATTTTCAATATTAGAAAGGAAATAAATGTAATTGAAAGAACAATTAAAAAAAATAGTAAGAGGCTCAGATTCAACTTTTGTTGATCACGAGAAGACACCATATATCTACCTTCTTGTTGCTTGGATCCAACCTAACAGGTAGGGATGGCTGCAGTGGTTGCCACGTGGGCCATCCAAACTACCCGCCATCAACCTGTTTTGATTGGAGAACAGAGCATCAAAGAGAGGAGACAATGGTCATGCTTCCAAAATACTATACGGATCAAGGCTTCTGCATCACCATGAACAGCCAATCTGAGTTCAAACACCAACATGGTGAATGGTCGAAACCATCATTTATTTTAATTTCATCATCATCACCTCAATAGAAATAGTAAGAAGCTAAGCAAAAATGGGAAGGGAAATTTAGGGAAAAAATACATTTTCAATATTAGAAAGGAAATAAAAGTAATTGAAAGAATAATTCAAAAAAATAGTAAGAGGTTCAGATTCATCTTTTGTTGATCACGAGAAGACACCATATATCTACCTTCTTATTGCTTGGATCCAACCTAAGAGGCAGAGATGGCTGCAGTGGTTGCCACGTGGGCCTTCCAAACTACCCGTCATCAACCTGTTTTGAATGGAGAACAGAGCATCAAAGAGAGGAGACAATGGTCATGCTTCCTAAATACTATACGGATCAAGGCTTCTGCATCACCATGAACAGCCAATCTGAGTTCAAACACCAACATGGTGAATGGTCGAAACCATCATTTATATTAATTTCATCATCATCACCTCTTATTTAATCAATAGAAATAGTAAGAAACTAAGCAAAACTGTGAAGGAAAAATTAGGGGAAAAATATATTTTCAATATTAGAAAGGAAATAAAAGTAATTGAAAGAACAATTTAAAAAAATAGTAAGAGGTTCAGATTCATCTTTTGTTGATCACGAGAAGACACCATATATCTACCTTCTTATTGCTTGGATCCAACCTAAGAGGTAGAGATGGCTGCGATGGTTGCCACGTGGGCCTTCCAAACTACTCGCCATCAACTGTTTTGATTGGAGAACAGAGCATCAAAGAGAGGAGACAATGGTCATGCTTCTTAAATACAATACGAATCTAGGCTTCACTTCACCATGAACAACCAATCTAAGTTCAAACAACAACATGATGAATGGTTGAAACCATCATTTATTTTAATTACATCATCATCACCTCTTATTGAATCAAAAGAAATAGTAAGAAACAAAGCAAAAATGTGAAGGGAAAATTAGGGAAAAATACATTTTCAATATTAGAAAGGAAATAAAAGTAATTCAAAGAATAATTAAAAAATAGTAAGAGGTTCAGAATCATCTTTTGTTGATCATGAGAAGACACCATATATCTACCTTCTTATTGCTTGGATCCAACCTAAGAGGTAGTGATGGCTGCGATGGTTGCCACGTGGGCCATCCAAACTACCCGCCATCAAATTGTTTTGATTGGAACAGAGCACCTAAGAGAGGAGACAATGGTCATGCTTCCTAAATACTATACGGATTTAGGCTTCAGCATCACCATGAACAGTCAATCTGAGTTAAAAACCGACATGGTGATTGGTCGAAACCATCATTTATTTTAATTTCATCATCATCACCTCAATAGAAATAGTAAGAAACTAAGCAAAAATGGGAAGGGAAATTTAGGGAAAAAATACATTTTCAATATTAGAATGGAAATAAAAGTAATTAAAAGAACAATTCAAAAAAATAGTAAGAGGTTCAGATTCATCTTTTGTTGATCACGAGAAGACACCATATATCTACCTTCTTATTGCTTGGATCCATCCTAAGAGGTAGAGATGGCTGCAGTGGTTGCCACGTGGGCCTTCCAAACTACCCGCCATCAACCTGTTTTGATTGGAGAACAGAGCATCAAAGAGAGGAGACAATGGTCATGCTTCCTAAATACAATACGAATCTAGGCTTCAGCTTCACCATGAACAACCAATCTAAGTTCAAACAACAACATAATGAATGGTTAAAACCATCATTTATTTTAATTTCATCATCATCACCTCTTATTTAATCAATAGAAATAGTAAGAAACTAAGCAAAACTGTGAAGGAAAAATTAGGGGAAAAATATATTTTCAATATTAGAAAGGAAATAAAAGTAATTGAAAGAACAATTTAAAAAATAGTAAGAGGTTCAGATTCATCTTTTGTTGATCACGAGAAGACACCATATATCTACCTTCTTATTGCTTGGATCCAACCTAAGAGGTAGAGATGGCTGCAGTGGTTGCCACGTGGGCCTTCCAAACTACCCGTCATCAACCTGTTTTGATTGGAGAACAGAGCATCAAAGAGAGGAGACAATGGTCATGCTTCCTAAATACAATACGAATCTAGGCTTCAGCTTCACCATGAACAACCAATCTAAGTTCAAACAACAACATAATGAATGGTTAAAACCATCATTTATTTTAATTTCATCATCATCACCTCTTATTTAATCAATAGAAATAGTAAGAAACTAAGCAAAACGTGAAGGAAAAATTAGGGAAAAATATATTTTCAATATTAGAAAGGAAATAAAAGTAATTGAAAGAACAATTTAAAAAAAATAGTAAGAGGTTCAGATTCATCTTTTGTTGATCACGAGAAGACACCATATATCTACCTTCTTATTGCTTGGATCCAACCTAAGAGGTAGAGATGGCTGCAGTGGTTGCCACGTGGGCCTTCCAAACTACTCGCCATCAACCTATTTTGATTGGAGAACAGAGCATCAAAGAGAGGAGACAATGGTCATGCTTCTTAAATACAATACGAATCTAGGCTTCAGCTTCACCATGAACAACCAATCTAAGTTCAAACAACATGATGAATGGTTGAAACCATCATTTATTTTAATTACATCATCATCACCTCTTATTGAATCAAAAGAAATAGTAAGAAACAAAGCAAAAATGTGAAGGGAAAATTAGGGGAAAAATACATTTTCAATATTAGAAAGGAAATAAAAGTAATTCAAAGAATAATTAAAAAAAATAGTAAGAGGTTCAGAATCATCTTTTGTTGATCATGAGAAGACACCATATATCTACCTTCTTATTGCTTGGATCCAACCTAAGAGGTAGTGATGGCTGCAGTGGTTGCCACGTGGGCCATCCAAACTACCCGCCATCAAATTGTTTTGATTGGAGAACAGAGCACCTAAGAGAGGAGACAATGGTCATGCTTCCTAAATACTATACGGATTTAGGCTTCAGCATCACCATGAACAGTCAATCTGAGTTAAAAACCGACATGGTGATTGGTCGAAACCATCATTTATTTTAATTTCATCATCATCACCTCAATAGAAATAGTAAGAAACTAAGCAAAAATGGGAAGGGAAATTTAGGGAAAAAATACATTTTCAATATTAGAATGGAAATAAAAGTAATTAAAAGAACAATTCAAAAAAATAGTAAGAGGTTCAGATTCATCTTTTGTTGATCACGAGACCACCATATCTACCTTCTTATTGCTTGGATCCATCCTAAGAGGTAGAGATGGCTGCAAATGGTTGCCACGTGGGCCTTCCAAACTACCCGCCATCAACCTGTTTTGATTGGAGAACAGAGCATCAAAGAGAGGAGACAATGGTCATGCTTCCTAAATACAATACGAATCTAGGCTTCAGCTTCACCATGAACAACCAATCTAAGTTCAAACAACAACATAATGAATGGTTAAAACCATCATTTATTTTAATTTCATCATCATCACCTCTTATTTAATCAATAGAAATAGTAAGAAACTAAGCAAAACTGTGAAGGAAAAATTAGGGGAAAAATATATTTTCAATATTAGAAAGGAAATAAAAGTAATTGAAAGAACAATTTAAAAAAATAGTAAGAGGTTCAGATTCATCTTTTGTTGATCACGAGAAGACACCATATATCTACCTTCTTATTGCTTGGATCCAACCTAAGAGGTAGAGATGGCTGCAGTGGTTGCCACGGGCCTTCCAAACTACCCGTCATCAACCTGTTTTGATTGGAGAACAGAGCATCAAAGAGAGGAGACAATGGTCATGCTTCCTAAATACAATACGAATCTAGGCTTCAGCTTCACCATGAACAACCAATCTAAGTTCAAACAACAACATAATGAATGGTTAAAACCATCATTTATTTTAATTTCATCATCATCACCTCTTATTTAATCAATAGAAATAGTAAGAAACTAAGCAAAACTGTGAAGGAAAAATTAGGGGAAAAATATATTTTCAATATTAGAAAGGAAATAAAAGTAATTGAAAGAACAATTTAAAAAAATAGTAAGAGGTTCAGATTCATCTTTTGTTGATCACGAGAAGACACCATATATCTACCTTCTTATTGCTTGGATCCAACCTAAGAGGTAGAGATGGCTGCAGTGGTTGCCACGTGGGCCTTCCAAACTACTCGCCATCAACCTATTTTGATTGGAGAACGAGCATCAAAGAGAGGAGACAATGGTCATGCTTCTTAAATACAATACGAATCTAGGCTTCACTTTCACCATGAACAACCAATCTAAGTTCAAACAACATGATGAATGGTTGAAACCATCATTTATTTTAATTACATCATCATCACCTCTTATTGAATCAAAAGAAATAGTAAGAAACAAAGCAAAAATGTGAAGGGAAAATTAGGGAAAAATACATTTTCAATATTAGAAAGGAAATAAAAGTAATTCAAAGAATAATTAAAAAAAATAGTAAGAGGTTCAGAATCATCTTTTGTTGATCATGAGAAGACACCATATATCTACCTTCTTATTGCTTGGATCCAACCTAAGAGGTAGTGATGGCTGCAGTGGTTGCCACGTGGGCCATCCAAACTACCCGCCATCAACCTGTTTTGATTGGAGAACAGAGCATCAAAGAGAAGAGACAATGGTCAAGCTTCCTAAATACTATACGGATTTAGGCTTCAAAGATCACCATGAATAACCAACTGAAAGTTAAAACCGACATGGTGATTGGTCGAAACCATCATTTATTTTAATTTCATCATCATCACCTCAATAGAAATAGTAAGAAACTAAGCAAAAATGGGAAGGGAAATTTAGGGAAAAAATACATTTTCAATATTAGAATGGAAATAAAAGTAATTAAAAGAACAATTCAAAAAAATAGTAAGAGGTTCAGATTCATCTTTTGTTGATCACGAGAAGACACCATATATCTACCTTCTTATTGCTTGGATCCAACCTAAGAGGTAGAGATGGCTGCAGTGGTTGCCACGTGGGCCTTCCAAACTACCCGTCATCAACCTGTTTTGATTGGAGAACAGAGCATCAAAGAGAGGAGACAATGGTCATGCTTCCTAAATACAATACGAATCTAGGCTTCAGCTTCACCATGAACAACCAATCTAAGTTCAAACAACAACATAATGAATGGTTAAAACCATCATTTATTTTAATTTCATCATCATCACCTCTTATTTAATCAATAGAAATAGTAAGAAACTAAGCAAAACTGTGAAGGAAAAATTAGGGGAAAAATATATTTTCAATATTAGAAAGGAAATAAAAGTAATTGAAAGAACAATTTAAAAAAATAGTAAGAGGTTCAGATTCATCTTTTGTTGATCACGAGAAGACACCATATATCTACCTTCTTATTGCTTGGATCCAACCTAAGAGGTAGAGATGGCTGCAGTGGTTGCCACGTGGGCCTTCCAAACTACTCGCCATCAACCTATTTTGATTGGAGAACAGAGCATCAAAGAGAGGAGACAATGGTCATGCTTCTTAAATACAATACGAATCTAGGCTTCAGCTTCACCATGAACAACCAATCTAAGTTCAAACAACATGATGAATGGTTGAAACCATCATTTATTTTAATTACATCATCATCACCTCTTATTGAATCAAAAGAAATAGTAAGAAACAAAGCAAAAATGTGAAGGGAAAATTAGGGGAAAAATACATTTTCAATATTAGAAAGGAAATAAAAGTAATTCAAAGAATAATTAAAAAAAATAGTAAGAGGTTCAGAATCATCTTTTGTTGATCATGAGAAGACACCATATATCTACCTTCTTATTGCTTGGATCCAACCTAAGAGGTAGTGATGGCTGCAGTGGTTGCCACGTGGGCCATCCAAACTACCCGCCATCAAATTGTTTTGATTGGAGAACAGAGCACCTAAGAGAGGAGACAATGGTCATGCTTCCTAAATACTATACGGATTTAGGCTTCAGCATCACCATGAATGTACCAATCTGAGTTAAAAACCGACATGGTGATTGGTGAAACCATCATTTATTTTAATTTCATCATCATCACCTCAATAGAAATAGTAAAAACTAAGCAAAAATGGGAAGGGAAATTTAGGGAAAAATACATTTTCAATATTAGAATGGAAATAAAAGTAATTGAAAGAACAATTCAAAAAAATAGTAAGAGGTTCAGATTCATCTTTTGTTGATCACGAGAAGACACCATATATCTACCTTCTTATTGCTTGGATCCAACCTAAGAGGTAGAGATGGCTGCAGTGGTTGCCACGTGGGCCTTCCAAACTACCCGCCATCAACCTGTTTTGATTGGAGAACAGAGCATCAAAGAGAGGAGACAATGGTCATGCTTCCTAAATACAATACGAATCTAGGCTTCAGCTTCACCATGAACAACCAATCTAAGTTCAAACAACAACATAATGAATGGTTAAAACCATCATTTATTTTAATTTCATCATCATCACCTCTTATTTAATCAATAGAAATAGTAAGAAACTAAGCAAAACTGTGAAGGGAAAATTAGGGGAAAAATATATTTTCAATATTAGAAAGGAAATAAAAGTAATTGAAAGAACAATTTAAAAAAATAGTAAGAGGTTCAGATTCATCTTTTGTTGATCACGAGAAGACACCATATATCTACCTTCTTGTTGCTTGGATCCAACCTAACAGGTAGGGATGGCTGCAGTGGTTGCCACGTGGGTCATCCAAACTACCCGCCATCAACCTGTTTTGATTGGAGAACAGAGCATCAAAGAAAGGAGACAATGGTCATGCTTCCTAAATACTATACGGATTTAGGCTTCAGCATCACCATGAACAGCCAATCTGAGTTAAAAACCGACATGGTGATTTGTCGAAACCATCATTTATTTTAATTTCATCATCATCACCTCAATAGAAATAGTAAGAAACTAAGCGAAACTGTGAAGGGAAAATTTGGGAAAAAATACATTTTAAATATTAGAAAGGAAATAAAAGTGATTGAAAGAACAATTAAAAAAAATAGCAAGAGGTTCAGATTCATCTTTTGTTGATCACGAGAAGACACCATATATCTACCTTCTTATTGCTTGGATCCAACCTAAGAGGTAGGGATGGCTGCAGTGGTTGCCACGTGGGCCATCCAAACTACCCGCCATCAACCTGTTTTGATTGGAGAACAGAGCATCAAAGAGAGGAGACAATGGTCATGCTTCCCATATGGGGCTTAAAGAGAGCTTTTCAAATAGGGATCACAATGTCCATTCTAAATTTGTTCAAAAAAAATTATAACTATTTTAATACTACAAGGTCGAGTCATCGCTACGTGACCCACGGACGACTCCCACCCAACTCAAGCAGTGATGTGTACTTAGTCATGCTTTGTTCAATTAGCAAGAGAACTAGTGTTTTTACTCGATTCTATAAGTGGGAGAATGAGGGAACAAAGGCTCACTAGCGCATAGGCTTGCGTCGTTTGTTTATGCTTATGCTTACTTCTCTTTTTGGCATCGAGCACTACTCGATCTTGAAGTCGAGAATTAGTTTTGATCTTAATAGGATGATCGAGAACCTTAAGTCATGATTTTGTGTACCAACTTAAAATTTTATTCATGATTTTGCTAATGCTAAATAACTCCTAATGAGATGCATGACTAGCAAAATCATAAATTTTATACACATCCTTATGCTCCAAAAAAGTTTATGAAAAGACATCGTTGAACTAAAATTACGATAACATCAAAAATAATTTTGAAAAACATATTGATTTTAAAATTCATACTATATATACGATCACACAAATCCTAATTAGATGTTAATAAGGATATTTAGTCTCACATTAGTTGAATAAAGAAACCAAAAATTTATAAGTTCATCAGAATCATTCTTACTCTTAGAGACATATTTTAGGACACCTAAGCCCCAAAAGATAAATAACATGAATACACTTAAAACAGATGAACGTTCATATATCCCAAGCCATTTAAAAAGGTCTAATTTAGTTATCAGTTATCCCTATGTGTTACAACTGCTGCCGTCAGTAGATATGGATAGATCCTGAATGTAATTTTATTTCAGTGGTATTAGAACAAATTCTGTCTATCCTACCTATGTAAGGCCATGAACTCAATTATATATTGGAATTAAATACAAAGCAAAACGACCATGGGAAGTGTAAGACTACGGACAAAGCAAAACGACGAAAATAAGAAAAGGAAATTGACAGACAAAGAGAATAAAAAAAATTGAAGGAAACAATATAATAATGTACCCTTTAATATATTTTCTTGATATATGACTTACCCTATTCATTCACAGATCTAATCAATTATCCAATAAAACTAAGATTGGTCGAGTCAATGATCAATCGGTTTTGGTAACTACGATTCAACAATGCAGTCATGTTTTTTACAGAGTATGTCCACCAAAACAGTAACAATCTAGCAATTATCTTTCCTAATGACTGAAAAAGAAAGCCAAAAAAAAAAATTACTAGCAACTAAACTATATATATCAAAAGCTAACAATTTAAAGGTACATAAACATTCAATCAAACACACCAACAAAGAATGTTAATTATGTAGTGCATGCTGCGGCGCTAAAACATGTTTTCCTAGCCCATATGAGTGGCATTCAATGCTCTTAAAAGAGAAGCAACTTCTTGAAAAAGGAACATTAAAAAAATCCAAACAAAATAAATAGATGTGTTTGTACAAATCCCTTGTATAACACGATTTAATAAGATCATT
Source organism: Musa beccarii (assembly GCA_024322285.1). Classification (NCBI taxonomy): domain Eukaryota; kingdom Viridiplantae; phylum Streptophyta; class Magnoliopsida; order Zingiberales; family Musaceae; genus Musa; species Musa beccarii. The sequence goes on along the minus strand of CM044401.1, from coordinate 74,730 downwards.
CACAAAAACAATCCTATAAATATATCCATAAAAATTATCATTATGCTTGGGGCAAGAAAAAAACATATGAGCACCGTTCATATGCAACCATCAACATTTTCAACTGAATTAAATATAAATCTCAACTGGGAAATAAGAAATTAGAGAAAAATATATCATCTAAAGCAGACATTAAGTTTATCATCTAGCTCAACAATACCATCAGTACAATCCCAAGCCCTAATAATTGAAGTTAACAAATGTGCAAATTATACAAAGATGCATTTGATGGGTATGGGACGTACCATTCAAGCCTTTAATAACAAGCATATATCATATCAAAAGCTAACCATTTAACAGTACACAAACATTCAATCAAACACACTGATAGAGAATGTAAATTACGATAGTGTCACAACCATTGCAACGAATACCACAATATGGTGCCAAAACATATTTGCACGAACCCAATGTAAAAATCATTTACATATATCCCACATTTGTACCTATGTGATTATAACTCATAAATTTGGTATAAGATCACCGGTATAAATGCTCTTAAAAGAGCAGCAACTCCATGAAAACAAAACATTCAGATAAATATTCAAACAAAACAAGTGGATGCATTCATGCCAATCCCTTATATATCACAATTCAACAATATCATTCACGAAAACAATCCTATCAATACCCATACAGATGATTCTTATGTTTGGGGAAGGAAAAATACATGTGAGCACCTTGATTGACACATTATAAAATAAAAAATTACAATTTAAGCAGAAATTACATTTTGCATCATTTACCTCACCATTATCAATAGTACAAACCCAAACCCTAAAATTTAAACAAACATATGATACATTATAAAGTTATAAACAAAGATGCATCTGCTCAGTATATGGCATATCAGTCACGCAAAGCCTAATATTTAAACAAACATATGACACATTATAAAACAAAGATGCATGCTGGGTATGGGGCATACCATTCAAGCATTCAATAACAAACACATAAATCCCAAATATGCAGCTATGTAATTACAACTCAATTTTAGGATAAGATCACCTTCAATAACAAACGCATAAATCCCACAAATGCAGCCATGTGATTATAACTTGTAATTTTAGAATAAGATCGCCGCTATAGTAAATTAGTAATAATAGACCATACACAATTGCACATATACATAACAGGTTCACCAGAGTAAGTGCTTTTAAAAGAGAGGATATAAATGATCCTTATGCTTCGGCCAGCGAAAAACAAAATATTAGAGAAAAAAATGTCATCTAGAGCAGACATTATGTTTTACATCATCAAGCTCAACAGTATCACCAACACAATCCCAAGCCCTGATAACAAAAATAACATTTGTGCAAATTATACAAAGACGCATTTGATGGGCATCGAGCATACCGTTCAAGATTTCAATAACAAACACATCATATCAAAAGCTAACAATTTAGAACTACCCAAACATTCAATCAAACACATCGACGGAGAATGTAAATTATGTAGTGTCACAAACATTGCAATGAATACGAGCATGCAAAGGTGCCAAAACATCTTCCACAAACTCAAGGTGAAAGACATTCACAATTCACATAAATCCCACATGTAGCTAGGTGATGAAAATGACAAACACTTATTTCGACAAAATGCACAAATGAAAAAGCTATCATATTTTAGGTCCTTTAGATATACATAACACTCAATTGCACATTTACGTACCAATGCAAAACCACAAAGGCATTTAGCTTGACACACCTGGATGATCATATGAACTAATAAATTCTGAATTGTACATAAATTCCAAATAACAGCATGTTATGTACAATGCCTTTGTAGACAGTGTAGATTACAAATACTAAAATTGTATGCATCAAACCTTAACTCGAAGGGAATTGTTTATTGCCAATTCCAAACAGAGTTGTCTTTTTTATATGATACCAAAGCAACATTTACTCTCACCAAAACAACTATTGATAACTTGCATCAATACATCTTACTCACATATCAGTGCAGATTATTTTAACAACTTCAACATTGAGGGAGAGGCAAATGGATCAAAAGAAAAGAATTAAGTAGCAAGATATCCAAACTTAACACATGGATATATTTGGACCCACCATTATTGTAGGACAATTGAATATGAACATTGGAACAAAAGAAGTTCCTAGTAAATAACCATAGATATGTAACTACTCAATTAAAGATTTTCAACCTTACAACTAAAATGGAGCAATCTTCAAATGTAACCATCCACAATTTCTATTCATTTAAATAAGGATTCGACATAAAATTTGAAAAACTAGAGAAGAATATGTTGGCTAGAGCAGACAACATTCATCAGTTTACATCATCTAGCCAACCAACAAAAGAAAAGAGGGCGATGATATCATCGACACAATCCCAAACGATGCTTACTGAACAAACATTTATGCAAACCATAAAAGGATCATTTACTTTGCGAGGTGTACATCCAAACCTTGAATAACAAACAAATTTCAATAGCAACACAACAACAAACAAAATAATAATGACACACACTTCCTCTAGATGCCTCATTACTTCAATCAATAATGATGCATCCAAACATAAGCTTTGCAAGTATAGATCTATGAGGAAGCGAACAGAAAAGACCTCCCAAGGAAAGTTCATTCAAACAAGAGACTCTATTACGACACAGCACGTCACACATTCTGCATATCGAGTAACAAGTAACAACTAGAGAGAATATTAAGCAAGACTTGAGCCATTGGTCTCAACTTGTTTACTTTCCAGCAAACTCATAACAAATAGCCAAAGCAACAGAGAACCAGAGTAGCAATGTACTGGACACCCAAGTTCGAACAGCAACAACAAAATAATACAATATTTCTCATAAAATAGGCGACATAAACCTGTGTCAAACATATGTACCTAGCATAACTCATGGTAGTATAAGACACTTATCAATCACACAATATGCTCAAGTTTCATTTAAAAAAAAAAAAAGCATATGCTAGAACGCTATAATGTATCTGTGCAGACACATTATGCAGGCACTAAGCATAATTTCAACATGTAGCTTGTCAGAGAAAATATTTGAACAGCATGTTCTTCAGCACTCCTTTGCAAACAATGTCTTTTTTATATGAATCTCAAATGACAAATAATATATCCTTGGAGCAGACATTATGTTTTACATCATCTAGCTCAACAATATTATCAGCACAATCCCAAGCCCTAGTAATGTTGAAAATAACAAGTAAACTTTTTCTTAAAAGCATAATGAACCGAATATCAGGAAAATAACAAATTTTAAGAAAAAGAAGAAATATATAAAGCACAACAAAAATATAAACATTAAAAAATAATCCTATTATTGAAAAGTAAACAAAAAACAAGTCTTTAAATTGACATGTAAACTTTTCTTAAAGGTCCATCAGAACAAACTACAATCAGGAATAATATAACTTCAAGAAGCATAAATTATAGAAGCACAACGATCATGAAAATGTTCAAAGTAATTTATCTTAAAAGAGATAAAAGGAGAAAAGAAGGATTGATTGGGCATCAAACTCTTTTATAAATTTGAAGGGTAAACAAAATCGAAACAACAATTAACAAAATTTGTAAGAGGTTCAGATTCATTTTCGTCCATGATGAGAAGAAGACACCATATGTCTACCTTCTTGCCTGGATCCAACCTAAGAGGTAGAAATGGCTGCAATGGTTGCCACATGGGCCATCCAAACTGCCCCGCCATCAACCTATTTTGATTGGAAAACAGAGCATTGAAGAGAGGAGACAATGGGCATGCTTTGTATATACCATATGGATCTAGGCTTCAACATCACCATGAACAGTCAATCTGAGTTCGAACACCAACATGGTGAATGGTCGAAACCATCATTTATTTTAGTTTCATCATCATCACCTCTTAGTGAATCAACAGAAGTAGTAAGAAATTAACCAAGCACTATGAAGAGAAACTTAGGGAGAAAATAAATCTTCAATATTAGAAAGGGAAAAAAGAAGAGGGAAGACGATTATTTCAAAAACATCAACTATTTCCTCATCGTACGACTACATCCTCCAGTCCCCAAATGCCCAATACTTTGTATTAAACTAACCAGCCAGCAAGGGTGACATCACCTCAGTCCATGTCAGCCATTTCAGTCATCTTTCCTTCCCCCCACTATTAAGGTTTTAGATGGATTCCTTCTATTATTGACAAATATGAGCCTCTCAAAATCTCCTCCTCTCTTCCAATACTTTTTTCTAATTGTGGTAATCATGGGTGAATAGATGCAATGGACACGAAAATCTTGGTTTCAACAAACTAATTCATAGAATAAACCAAAAAACAAATATTGCATAAGGGAACAACAAGGCCAAAACAACATACATGCAGAACCACAACAGACTAACCAACTGAATTCCAAAAACAAAATCATGATACCACAAAATTTTTCACTGATATCATGACATGGACTTATACCAAACTTCTGTATACCATAGCTCATGGTCTGAAAAAGAGATACCAATGTTCCCAAACAATATGACCAACTGTTGTTTCAACAAAATGCACAAATGAAAAAGCTATAAAATTTTAGATCCTTAAGATATACACAACACATAACAATTCACCACTACACAGGTATTTAGCTTAACACACCTTGACAATCATATGAACCAATAAATTCTGAAATGTAGATAAATTCCAAACAGCAACAACTTCTGCACAACTCCTTTCAAACAGAGCGTGTAGATTAACAAACCCTAACATTGTGTGCGTCAAACCTTCAACCATACAACCAAAGTCTAGCAATCTTCAAATGCAATCATCCACAATTTCTACTCAAATAAGGATCCAATATAAAATTTGCAAAACTAGAGAAGAATATATTGGCTGGAGAATACAACATTGGTCAGTTTACATCATCTAGTCCAACCAACAAAAGAAAGAGGGCAACAATAGCATCAACACAATCCCAAACTATGCTTACTGAACAAACAATTGTGAAAATTGTAAAAATCATTTACTTAGGTGTACCATTGGTATAAAAATATAAATAACATACAAATATCAATAACAGCACTACAACAAATAAAAGAATAGATTACCTGAAACAGAGAGAAGCAGCCAGCAACTACATGCACACTTCCTCTAGATGACTCGTTGCTTCAAACAATAATGATGCATGCAATCATAAAATTTATTTACAAGTATATCTCCATGAAGAAGTGAACAGAAAAGACCTCACAAGAAAGTTCATATAAAAAAGAAACCCTATTACTTCACAACACATCACACATGCACATTGAGTAACACCTAGAGAGAATATTTAGCCAGACTCAAGCCATTGGTCTCAACTCATTTACTTTCCAACAAACTCATAAGAAATAGCCAAAGCAATAGAGAACCAGAGTAGCAATATATTTGACACCCATGTTTGAACAGCATTATTAAAATAACACAATATTTCACATCAAAAAGGTGACACGAACCTGTGTCAAAGATATGTACATTAACACAACATGATCAAGTTTCATTTAAAGAAAAAAAGGCTTATGCTAGGGTGTTATAACTTATAACGTATTTCCACCAATACAATGTGCAGGCACTATGCATGATCCAAACATGAAGCTTATCGGAGAACGTATTCAAACAATAAGTTCTGTAGAATTCCTTCACAAACAGTGTCTTTTTTATATGAATCCCAAACAACAAATAATATATCCTTGGAACAGACATTGCCTTTTATAGCAACTAGCTCAACAATATCATCAGCACAATCCCATGCCGTAAAAACTGAACAAACATTTGTGTAAATTATACAAAGAGATATATGCACCCTTCCCATATTCCTAAGCCAAACAAATAGAACTTCATGGTATCATGGACAAATCTGTACAAACGGTGTCCAATGTAATGTTTGTGCATATATGTGTCTTTCCGTTTTGTTCATACATTACACAACATATAGAGGGTTAGTAGTAGACTTGGCAAGCCCATTTTGGTTGACTTTTGCAATCGTTTTAGTCCTACGAAAGCAGGTTATGTGAAATCATTGTGCGAAGGAAAAACTGTCCAAAAATAAGTGATGCAAGTAATCATTTTAAGGTTTTTTAGCTCCGTAGAGTGTCAGCCAGTACAGCACTCGGGAGTTATCCAGGTGGCACATGACTAGATGGGCCTTTGGAGGGCTGGTTCGCTGTCTTATTTCGTAGCAGTGTTATGTGGGTATTTATGAGGACTTTTGATCGTGACAAACCACCATGAACCCTTTATCACGCAACCGTTCAGAACTTGATAAGTCCATGTTTGTAATTTGCATATCCTATGAAGTGCTTGCTAATATATCTTCTTGTTGAATCCAAAGTTTAACGCCTCCTCTAAACTGTCTTTTCTTTTCAAGGTACTTTTGGGACCAAAAGAGATTTTAGGAAGATTGACTTTTTGCGAACGAACATGAAAGGGTGCCACACAATTTAACCAAAACCAGTTAAATCTATAACAATGGCTAAGTAAGCATGTGTAATTATACACAAAAATACCCAAACCAAAATAAAGTTGAAAATAACAAGTAAAAGTTTACTTAAAAGCATATAAAAGGAACCAAATATCAGGAAAATTAACAAAAACTAAGAAAAAGATAAAATAAACAATATGGATCTAGGCTTCAGCATCACCATGGTCATGCTTCCAAAATACTATACGGATCTAGGCTTCAGCATAACCATGAACAACCAATCTGAGTTCAAACACCAACATGGTGAATGGTCGAAACCATCATTTATTTTAATTTCATCATCATCACCTCTTTCAGAATCAATAGAAATAGTAAGAAGCTAAGCAAAAATGGGAAGGAAAAATTAGGGGAAAAATAAATTTTTAATATTAGAAAGGAAATAAAAGTAATAGAAAGACCAATTAAAAATAATATTAAGAGGTTCAGATTCATCTTTTGTTGATCACGAGGAGATACCATATATCTACCTTCTTATTGCTTGGATCCAACCTAAGAAGTAGGGATGGCTGCAGTGGTTGCCACGTGGGCCATCCAAACTACCCGCCATCAACCTGTTCTCATTGGAGAACAGAGCATTGAAGAGAGGAAACAATGGTCATGCTTCCTAAATACTATATGGATCTAGGCTTCAGCATCACCATGAACAACCAATCTGAGTTCAAACACCAACATGGTGAATGGTCGAAACCATCATTTCTTTTAATTTCATCATCATCACCTCAATAGAAATAGTAAGAAACTATTCAAAAATGTGAAGGGAAAATTAGGGGAAAAATACATTTTCAATATTAGAAAGGAAATAAATGTAATTGAAAGAACAATTAAAAAAAATAGTAAGAGGCTCAGATTCAACTTTTGTTGATCACGAGAAGACACCATATATCTACCATCTTGTTGCTTGGATCCAACCTAACAGGTAGGGATGGCTGCAGTGGTTGCCACGTGGGCCATCCAAACTACCCGCCATCAACCTGTTTTGATTGGAGAACAGAGCATCAAAGAGAGGAGACAATGGTTATGCTTCCAAAATACTATACGGATCAAGGCTTCTGCATCACCATGAATGTACTAATCTGAGTTCAAACACCAACATGGTGAATGGTCGAAACCATCATTTATTTTAATTTCATCATCATCACCTCAATAGAAATAGTAAGAAGCTAAGCAAAAATGGGAAGGGAAATTTAGGAAAAATACATTTTCAATATTAGAAAGGAAATAAAAGTAATTGAAAGAACAATTCAAAAAATAGTAAGAGGTTCAGATTCATCTTTTGTTGATCACGAGAAGACACCATATATCTACCTTCTTATTGCTTGATCCAACCTAAGAGGTAGAGATGGCTGCATGGTTGCCACGTGGGCCACCAAATTACTCACATCAACCTGTTCTCATTGGAGAACAGAGCATCAAGAGAGGAAACAATGGTCATGCTTCCTAAATACTATATGGATCTAGGCTTCAAAGATCACCATGAACAACCAATCTGAGTTCAAACACAACATGGTGAATGGTCGAAACCATCATTTCTTTTAATTTCATCATCATCACCTCAATAGAAATAGTAAGAAACTATTCAAAAATGTGAAGGGAAAATTAGGGGAAAAATACATTTTCAATATTAGAAAGGAAATAAATGTAATTGAAAGAACAATTAAAAAAAATAGTAAGAGGCTCAGATTCAACTTTTGTTGATCACGAGAAGACACCATATATCTACCTTCTTGTTGCTTGGATCCAACCTAACAGGTAGGGATGGCTGCAGTGGTTGCCACGTGGGCCATCCAAACTACCCGCCATCAACCTGTTTTGATTGGAGAACAGAGCATCAAAGAGAGGAGACAATGGTCATGCTTCCAAAATACTATACGGATCAAGGCTTCTGCATCACCATGAACAGCCAATCTGAGTTCAAACACCAACATGGTGAATGGTCGAAACCATCATTTATTTTAATTTCATCATCATCACCTCAATAGAAATAGTAAGAAGCTAAGCAAAAATGGGAAGGGAAATTTAGGGAAAAAATACATTTTCAATATTAGAAAGGAAATAAAAGTAATTGAAAGAATAATTCAAAAAAATAGTAAGAGGTTCAGATTCATCTTTTGTTGATCACGAGAAGACACCATATATCTACCTTCTTATTGCTTGGATCCAACCTAAGAGGCAGAGATGGCTGCAGTGGTTGCCACGTGGGCCTTCCAAACTACCCGTCATCAACCTGTTTTGAATGGAGAACAGAGCATCAAAGAGAGGAGACAATGGTCATGCTTCCTAAATACTATACGGATCAAGGCTTCTGCATCACCATGAACAGCCAATCTGAGTTCAAACACCAACATGGTGAATGGTCGAAACCATCATTTATATTAATTTCATCATCATCACCTCTTATTTAATCAATAGAAATAGTAAGAAACTAAGCAAAACTGTGAAGGAAAAATTAGGGGAAAAATATATTTTCAATATTAGAAAGGAAATAAAAGTAATTGAAAGAACAATTTAAAAAAATAGTAAGAGGTTCAGATTCATCTTTTGTTGATCACGAGAAGACACCATATATCTACCTTCTTATTGCTTGGATCCAACCTAAGAGGTAGAGATGGCTGCAGTGGTTGCCACGTGGGCCTTCCAAACTACTCGCCATCAACCTGTTTTGATTGGAGAACAGAGCATCAAAGAGAGGAGACAATGGTCATGCTTCTTAAATACAATACGAATCTAGGCTTCAGCTTCACCATGAACAACCAATCTAAGTTCAAACAACATGATGAATGGTTGAAACCATCATTTATTTTAATTACATCATCATCACCTCTTATTGAATCAAAAGAAATAAATAGTAAGAAACAAAGCAAAAATGTGAAGGGAAAATTAGGGAAAAATACATTTTCAATATTAGAAAGGAAATAAAAGTAATTGAAAGAATAATTAAAAAAATAGTAAGAGGTTCAGATCATCTTTTGTTGATCACGAGAAGACACCATATATCTACCTTCTTATTGCTTGATCCAACCTAAGAGGTAGTGATGGCTGCGCATGGTTGCCACGTGGGCCATCCAAACTACCCGCCATCAAATTGTTTTGATTGGAGAACAGAGCACCTAAGAGAGGAGACAATGGTCATGCTTCCTAAATACTATACGGATTTAGGCTTCAAAGATCACCAAACAAATCAATCTGAGTTAAAAACCGAATGGTGATTGGTCGAAACCATCATTTATTTTAATTTCATCATCATCACCTCAATAGAAATAGTAAGAAACTAAGCAAAAATGGGAAGGGAAATTTAGGGAAAAATACATTTTCAATATTAGAATGGAAATAAAAGTAATTAAAAGAACAATTCAAAAAATAGTAAGAGGTTCAGATTCATCTTTTGTCATCACGAGAAGACACCATATATCTACCTTCTTATTGCTTGGATCCATCCTAAGAGGTAGAGATGGCTGCAATGGTTGCCACGTGGGCCTTCCAAACTACCCGCCATCAACTGCTTTGATAGACAATGGTCATGCTTCCTAAATACAATACGAATCTAGGCTTCAAACACCATGAACAACCAATCTAAGTTCAAACAACAACATAATGAATGGTTAAACCATCATTTATTTTAATTTCATCATCATCACCTCTTATTTAATCAATAGAAATAGTAAGAAACTAAGCAAAACTGTGAAGGAAAAATTAGGGAAAAATATATTTTCAATATTAGAAAGGAAATAAAAGTAATTGAAAGAACAATTTAAAAAAATAGTAAGAGGTTCAGATTCATCTTTTGTTGATCACGAGAAGACACCATATATCTACCTTCTTATTGCTTGGATCCAACCTAAGAGGTAGAGATGGCTGCAGTGGTTGCCACGTGGGCCTTCCAAACTACCCGCCATCAACCTGTTTTGATTGGAGAACAGAGCATCAAAGAGAGAGACAATGGTCATGCTTCCTAAATACAATACGAATCTAGGCTTCACTTCACCATGAACAACCAATCTAAGTTCAAACAACAACATGGTGAATGGTCGAAACCATCATTTATTTTAATTTCATCATCATCACCTCTTATTGAATCAATAGAAATAGAAAAAACTAAGCAAAAATGTGAAGGAAAAATTAGGGGAAAAATACATTTTCAATATTACAAAGGAAATAGAAGTAATTGAAAGAACAATTAAAAAAAATAGTAAGAGGTTCAGATTCATCTTTTGTTGATCACGAGAAGACACCATATATCTACCTTCTTATTGCTTGGATCCAACCTAAGAGGTAGAGATGGCTGCAGATGGTTGCCACGTGGGCCTTCCAAACTACTCGCCATCAACCTATTTTGATTGGAGAACAGAGCATCAAAGAGAGGAGACAATGGTCATGCTTCTTAAATACAATACGAATCTAGGCTTCAGCTTCACCATGAACAACCAATCTAAGTTCAAACAACATGATGAATGGTTGAAACCATCATTTATTTTAATTACATCATCATCACCTCTTATTGAATCAAAAGAAATAGTAAGAAACAAAGCAAAAATGTGAAGGGAAAATTAGGGGAAAAATACATTTTCAATATTAGAAAGGAAATAAAAGTAATTCAAAGAATAATTAAAAAAAATAGTAAGAGGTTCAGAATCATCTTTTGTTGATCATGAGAAGACACCATATATCTACCTTCTTATTGCTTGGATCCAACCTAAGAGGTAGTGATGGCTGCAGTGGTTGCCACGTGGGCCATCCAAACTACCCGCCATCAAATTGTTTTGATTGGAGAACAGAGCACCTAAGAGAGGAGACAATGGTCATGCTTCCTAAATACTATACGGATTTAGGCTTCAGCATCACCATGAACAGTCAATCTGAGTTAAAAACCGACATGGTGATTGGTCGAAACCATCATTTATTTTAATTTCATCATCATCACCTCAATAGAAATAGTAAGAAACTAAGCAAAAATGGGAAGGGAAATTTAGGGAAAAAATACATTTTCAATATTAGAATGGAAATAAAAGTAATTGAAAGAACAATTCAAAAAAATAGTAAGAGGTTCAGATTCATCTTTTGTTGATCACGAGAAGACACCATATATCTACCTTCTTATTGCTTGGATCCAACCTAAGAGGTAGAGATGGCTGCAGTGGTTGCCACGTGGGCCTTCCAAACTACCCGCCATCAACCTGTTTTGATTGGAGAACAGAGCATCAAAGAGAGGAGACAATGGTCATGCTTCCTAAATACAATACGAATCTAGGCTTCAGCTTCACCATGAACAACCAATCTAAGTTCAAACAACAACATAATGAATGGTTAAAACCATCATTTATTTTAATTTCATCATCATCACCTCTTATTTAATCAATAGAAATAGTAAGAAACTAAGCAAAACTGTGAAGGAAAATTAGGGAAAAATATATTTTCAATATTAGAAAGGAAATAAAAGTAATTGAAAGAACAATTTAAAAAATAGTAAGAGGTTCAGATTCATCTTTTGTTGATCACGAGAAGACACCATATCTACCTTCTTATTGCTTGGATCCAACCTAAGAGGTAGAGATGGCTGCAGTGGTTGCCACGTGGGCCTTCCAAACTACCCGTCATCAACCTGTTTTGATTGGAGAACAGAGCATCAAAGAGAGGAGACAATGGTCATGCTTCCTAAATACAATACTGAATCTAGGCTTCACTTTCACCATGAACAACCAATCTAAGTTCAAACAACAACATAATGAATGGTTAAAACCATCATTTATTTTAATTTCATCATCATCACCTCTTATTTAATCAATAGAAATAGTAAGAAACTAAGCAAAACTGTGAAGGAAAAATTAGGGGAAAAATATATTTTCAATATTAGAAAGGAAATAAAAGTAATTGAAAGAACAATTTAAAAAAATAGTAAGAGGTTCAGATTCATCTTTTGTTGATCACGAGAAGACACCATATATCTACCTTCTTATTGCTTGGATCCAACCTAAGAGGTAGAGATGGCTGCAGTGGTTGCCACGTGGGCCTTCCAAACTACTCGCCATCAACCTATTTTGATTGGAGAACAGAGCATCAAAGAGAGGAGACAATGGTCATGCTTCTTAAATACAATACGAATCTAGGCTTCAGCTTCACCATGAACAACCAATCTAAGTTCAAACAACATGATGAATGGTTGAAACCATCATTTATTTTAATTACATCATCATCACCTCTTATTGAATCAAAAGAAATAGTAAGAAACAAAGCAAAAATGTGAAGGGAAAATTAGGGGAAAAATACATTTTCAATATTAGAAAGGAAATAAAAGTAATTCAAAGAATAATTAAAAAAAATAGTAAGAGGTTCAGAATCATCTTTTGTTGATCATGAGAAGACACCATATATCTACCTTCTTATTGCTTGGATCCAACCTAAGAGGTAGTGATGGTGCATCATTGCCACGTGGGCCATCCAAACTACCCGCCATCAACCTGTTTTGATTGGAGAACAGAGCATCAAAGAGAAGAGACAATGGTCAAGCTTCCTAAATACTATACGGATTTAGGCTTCAGCATCACCATGAACAGCCAATCTGAGTTAAAAACCGACATGGTGATTGGTCGAAACCATCATTTATTTTAATTTCATCATCATCACCTCAATAGAAATAGTAAGAAACTAAGCAAAAATGGGAAGGGAAATTTAGGGAAAAAATACATTTTCAATATTAGAATGGAAATAAAAGTAATTAAAAGAACAATTCAAAAAAATAGTAAGAGGTTCAGATTCATCTTTTGTTGATCACGAGAAGACACCATATATCTACCTTCTTATTGCTTGGATCCATCCTAAGAGGTAGAGATGGCTGCAGTGGTTGCCACGTGGGCCTTCCAAACTACCCGCCATCAACCTGTTTTGATTGGAGAACAGAGCATCAAAGAGAGGAGACAATGGTCATGCTTCCTAAATACAATACGAATCTAGGCTTCAGCTTCACCATGAACAACCAATCTAAGTTCAAACAACAACATAATGAATGGTTAAAACCATCAAATTTCATCATCATCACCTCTTATTTAATCAATAGAAATAGTAAGAAACTAAGCAAAATGTGAAGGAAAAATTAGGGGAAAAATATATTTTCAATATTAGAAAGGAAATAAAAGTAATTGAAAGAACAATTTAAAAAATAGTAAGAGGTTCAGATTCATCTTTTGTTGATCACGAGAAGACACCATATATCTACCTTCTTATTGCTTGATCCAACCTAAGAGGTAGAGATGGCTGCAGTGGTTGCCACGTGGGCCTTCCAAACTACTCGCCATCAACCTATTTTGATTGGAGAACAGAGCATCAAAGAGAGGAGACAATGGTCATGCTTCTTAAATACAATACTGAATCTAGGCTTCACTTCACCATGAACAACCAATCTAAGTTCAAACAACATGATGAATGGTCAAACCATCATTTATTTTAATTACATCATCATCACCTCTTATTGAATCAAAAGAAATAGTAAGAAACAAAGCAAAAATGTGAAGGAAAATTAGGGAAAAATACATTTTCAATATTAGAAAGGAAATAAAAGTAATTGAAAGAACAATTCAAAAAAATAGTAAGAGGTTCAGATTCATCTTTTGTTGATCACGAGAAGACACCATATATCTACCTTCTTATTGCTTGGATCCAACCTAAGAGGTAGTGATGGCTGCAGTGGTTGCCACGTGGGCCATCCAAACTACCCGCCATCAAATTGTTTTGATTGGAGAACAGAGCACCTAAGAGAGGAGACAATGGTCATGCTTCCTAAATACTATACGGATTTAGGCTTCAGCATCACCATGAACAGCCAATCTGAGTTAAAAACCGACATGGTGATTGGTCGAAACCATCATTTATTTTAATTTCATCATCATCACCTCAATAGAAATAGTAAGAAACTAAGCAAAAATGGGAAGGGAAATTTAGGGAAAAAATACATTTTCAATATTAGAATGGAAATAAAAGTAATTGAAAGAACAATTCAAAAAAATAGTAAGAGGTTCAGATTCATCTTTTGTTGATCACGAGAAGACACCATATATCTACCTTCTTATTGCTTGGATCCAACCTAAGAGGTAGAGATGGCTGCAGTGGTTGCCACGTGGGCCTTCCAAACTACCCGTCATCAACCTGTTTTGATTGGAGAACAGAGCATCAAAGAGAGGAGACAATGGTCATGCTTCCTAAATACAATACGAATCTAGGCTTCAGTTCACCATGAACAACCAATCTAAGTTCAAACAACAACATAATGAATGGTTAAAACCATCATTTATTTTAATTTCATCATCATCACCTCTTATTTAATCAATAGAAATAGTAAGAAACTAAGCAAAACTGTGAAGGGAAAATTAGGGGAAAAATATATTTTCAATATTAGAAAGGAAATAAAAGTAATTGAAAGAACAATTTAAAAAAATAGTAAGAGGTTCAGATTCATCTTTTGTTGATCACGAGAAGACACCATATATCTACCTTCTTATTGCTTGGATCCAACCTAAGAGGTAGAGATGGCTGCAGTGGTTGCCACGTGGGCCTTCCAAACTACCCGTCATCAACCTGTTTTGATTGGAGAACAGAGCATCAAAGAGAGGAGACAATGGTCATGCTTCCTAAATACAATACGAATCTAGGCTTCAGCTTCACCATGAACAACCAATCTAAGTTCAAACAACAACATAATGAATGGTTAAAACCATCATTTATTTTAATTTCATCATCATCACCTCTTATTTAATCAATAGAAATAGTAAGAAACTAAGCAAAACTGTGAAGGAAAAATTAGGGAAAAATATATTTTCAATATTAGAAAGGAAATAAAAGTAATTGAAAGAACAATTTAAAAAATAGTAAGAGGTTCAGATTCATCTTTTGTTGATCACGAGAAGACACCATATATCTACCTTCTTATTGCTTGATCCAACCTAAGAGGTAGAGATGGCTGCAGTGGTTGCCACGTGGGCCTTCCAAACTACTCGCCATCAACCTATTTTGATTGGAGAACAGAGCATCAAAGAGAGGAGACAATGGTCATGCTTCTTAAATACAATACGAATCTAGGCTTCAGCTTCACCATGAACAACCAATCTAAGTTCAAACAACATGATGAATGGTTGAAACCATCATTTATTTTAATTACATCATCATCACCTCTTATTGAATCAAAAGAAATAGTAAGAAACAAAGCAAAAATGTGAAGGGAAAATTAGGGGAAAAATACATTTTCAATATTAGAAAGGAAATAAAAGTAATTCAAAGAATAATTAAAAAAAATAGTAAGAGGTTCAGAATCATCTTTTGTTGATCATGAGAAGACACCATATATCTACCTTCTTATTGCTTGGATCCAACCTAAGAGGTAGTGATGGCTGCAGTGGTTGCCACGTGGGCCATCCAAACTACCCGCCATCAACCTGTTTTGATTGGAGAACAGAGCATCAAAGAGAAGAGACAATGGTCAAGCTTCCTAAATACTATACGGATTTAGGCTTCAGCATCACCATGAACAGCCAATCTGAGTTAAAAACCGACATGGTGATTGGTCGAAACCATCATTTATTTTAATTTCATCATCATCACCTCAATAGAAATAGTAAGAAACTAAGCAAAAATGGGAAGGGAAATTTAGGGAAAAAATACATTTTCAATATTAGAATGGAAATAAAAGTAATTAAAAGAACAATTCAAAAAAATAGTAAGAGGTTCAGATTCATCTTTTGTTGATCACGAGAAGACACCATATATCTACCTTCTTATTGCTTGGATCCAACCTAAGAGGTAGAGATGGCTGCAGTGGTTGCCACGTGGGCCTTCCAAACTACCCGTCATCAACCTGTTTTGATTGGAGAACAGAGCATCAAAGAGAGGAGACAATGGTCATGCTTCCTAAATACAATACGAATCTAGGCTTCAGCTTCACCATGAACAACCAATCTAAGTTCAAACAACAACATAATGAATGGTTAAAACCATCATTTATTTTAATTTCATCATCATCACCTCTTATTTAATCAATAGAAATAGTAAGAAACTAAGCAAAACTGTGAAGGAAAAATTAGGGGAAAAATATATTTTCAATATTAGAAAGGAAATAAAAGTAATTGAAAGAACAATTTAAAAAATAGTAAGAGGTTCAGATTCATCTTTTGTTGATCACGAAAGACACCATATATCTACCTTCTTATTGCTTGGATCCAACCTAAGAGGTAGAGATGGCTGCGATGGTTGCCACGTGGGCCTTCCAAACTACTCGCCATCAACCTATTTTGATTGGAGAACAGAGCATCAAAGAGAGGAGACAATGGTCATGCTTCTTAAATACAATACGAATCTAGGCTTCAGCTTCACCATGAACAACCAATCTAAGTTCAAACAACATGATGAATGGTTGAAACCATCATTTATTTTAATTACATCATCATCACCTCTTATTGAATCAAAAGAAATAGTAAGAAACAAAGCAAAAATGTGAAGGGAAAATTAGGGGAAAAATACATTTTCAATATTAGAAAGGAAATAAAAGTAATTCAAAGAATAATTAAAAAAAATAGTAAGAGGTTCAGAATCATCTTTTGTTGATCATGAGAAGACACCATATATCTACCTTCTTATTGCTTGGATCCAACCTAAGAGGTAGTGATGGCTGCAGTGGTTGCCACGTGGGCCATCCAAACTACCCGCCATCAAATTGTTTTGATTGGAGAACAGAGCACCTAAGAGAGGAGACAATGGTCATGCTTCCTAAATACTATACGGATTTAGGCTTCAGCATCACCATGAACAGCCAATCTGAGTTAAAAACCGACATGGTGATTGGTCGAAACCATCATTTATTTTAATTTCATCATCATCACCTCAATAGAAATAGTAAGAAACTAAGCAAAAATGGGAAGGGAAATTTAGGGAAAAAATACATTTTCAATATTAGAATGGAAATAAAAGTAATTGAAAGAACAATTCAAAAAAATAGTAAGAGGTTCAGATTCATCTTTTGTTGATCACGAGAAGACACCATATATCTACCTTCTTATTGCTTGGATCCAACCTAAGAGGTAGAGATGGCTGCGTGGTTGCCACGTGGGCCTTCCAAACTACCCGCCATCAACCTGTTTTGATTGGAGAACAGAGCATCAAAGAGAGGAGACAATGGTCATGCTTCCTAAATACAATACGAATCTAGGCTTCAGCTTCACCATGAACAACCAATCTAAGTTCAAACAACAACATAATGAATGGTTAAAACCATCATTTATTTTAATTTCATCATCATCACCTCTTATTTAATCAATAGAAATAGTAAGAAACTAAGCAAAACTGTGAAGGGAAAATTAGGGGAAAATATATTTTCAATATTAGAAAGGAAATAAAAGTAATTGAAAGAACAATTTAAAAAAATAGTAAGAGGTTCAGATTCATCTTTTGTTGATCACGAGAAGACACCATATATCTACCTTCTTGTTGCTTGGATCCAACCTAACAGGTAGGGATGGCTGCAGTGGTTGCCACGTGGGTCATCCAAACTATCCGCCATCAACCTGTTTTGATTGGAGAACAGAGCATCAAAGAAAGGAGACAATGGTCATGCTTCCTAAATACTATACGGATTTAGGCTTCAGCATCACCATGAACAGCCAATCTGAGTTAAAAACCGACATGGTGATTTGTCGAAACCATCATTTATATTAATTTCATCATCATCACCTCAATAGAAATCGTAAGAAACTAAGCGAAACTGTGAAGGGAAAATTTGGGAAAAAATACATTTTAAATATTAGAAAGGAAATAAAAGTGATTGAAAGAACAATTAAAAAAAATAGCAAGAGGTTCAGATTCATCTTTTGTTGATCACGAGAAGACACCATATATCTACCTTCTTATTGCTTGGATCCAACCTAAGAGGTAGGGATGGCTGCAGCATGGGTTGCCACGTGGGCCATCCAAACTACCCGCCATCAACCTGTTTTGATTGGAGAACAGAGCATCAAAGAGAGGAGACAATGGTCATGCTTCCCATATGGGGCTTAAAGAGAGCTTTTCAAATAGGGATCACAATGTCCATTCTAAATTTGTTCAAAAAAAATTATAACTATTTTAATACTACAAGGTCGAGTCATCGCTACGTGACCCACGGACGACTCCCACCCAACTCAAGCAGTGATGTGTACTTAGTCATGCTTTGTTCAATTAGCAAGAGAACTAGTGTTTTTACTCGATTCTATAAGTGGGAGAATGAGGGAACAAAGGCTCACTAGCGCATAGGCTTGCGTCGTTTGTTTATGCTTATGCTTACTTCTCTTTTTGGCATCGAGCACTACTCGATCTTGAAGTCGAGAATTAGTTTTGATCTTAATAGGATGATCGAGAACCTTAAGTCATGATTTTGTGTACCAACTTAAAATTTTATTCATGATTTTGCTAATGCTAAATAACTCCTAATGAGATGCATGACTAGCAAAATCATAAATTTTATACACATCCTTATGCTCCAAAAAAGTTTATGAAAAGACATCGTTGAACTAAAATTACGATAACATCAAAAATAATTTTGAAAAACATATTGATTTTAAAATTCATACTATATATACGATCACACAAATCCTAATTAGATGTTAATAAGGATATTTAGTCTCACATTAGTTGAATAAAGAAACCAAAAATTTATAAGTTCATCAGAATCATTCTTACTCTTAGAGACATATTTTAGGACACCTAAGCCCCAAAAAGATAAATAACATGAATACACTTAAAACAGATGAACGTTCATATATCCCCAAGCCATTTAAAAAAGGTCTAATTTAGTTATCAGTTATCCCTATGTGTTACAACTGCTGCCGTCAGTAGATATGGATAGATCCTGAATGTAATTTTATTTCAGTGGTATTAGAACAAATTCTGTCTATCCTACCTATGTAAGGCCATGAACTCAATTATATATTGGAATTAAATACAAAGCAAAACGACCATGGGAAGTGTAAGACTACGGACAAAGCAAAACGACGAAAATAAGAAAAGGAAATTGACAGACAAAGAGAATAAAAAAAATTGAAGGAAACAATATAATAATGTACCCTTTAATATATTTTCTTGATATATGACTTACCCTATTCATTCACAGATCTAATCAATTATCCAATAAAACTAAGATTGGTCGAGTCAATGATCAATCGGTTTTGGTAACTACGATTCAACAATGCAGTCATGTTTTTTACAGAGTATGTCCACCAAAACAGTAACAATCTAGCAATTATCTTTCCTAATGACTGAAAAAAAAGCCAAAAAAAAATTACTAGCAACTAAACTATATATATCAAAAGCTAACAATTTAAAGGTACATAAACATTCAATCAAACACACCAACAAAGAATGTTAATTATGTAGTGCATGCTGCGGCGCTAAAACATGTTTTCCTAGCCCATATGAGTGGCATTCAATGCTCTTAAAAGAGAAGCAACTTCTTGAAAAAGGAACATTAAAAAAAATCCAAACAAAATAAATAGATGTGTTTGTACAAATCCCTTGTATAACACGATTTAATAAGATCATTCACAAAAACAATCCTATAAATATATCCATAAAAATTATCATTATGCTTGGGGCAGGAAAAAAACATATGAGCACCGTTCATATGCAACCATCAACATTTTCAACTGAATTAAATATAAATCTCAACTGGGAAATAAGAAATTAGAGAAAAATATATCATCTAAAGCAGACATTAAGTTTATCATCTAGCTCAACAATACCATCAGTACAATCCCAAGCCCTAATAATTGAAGTTAACAAATGTGCAAATTATACAAAGATGCATTTGATGGGTATGGGACGTACCATTCAAGCCTTTAATAACAAGCATATATCATATCAAAAGCTAACCATTTAACAGTACACAAACATTCAATCAAACACACTGATAGAGAATGTAAATTACGATAGTGTCACAACCATTGCAACGAATACCACAATATGGTGCCAAAACATATTTGCACGAACCCAATGTAAAAATCATTTACATATATCCCACATTTGTACCTATGTGATTATAACTCATAAATTTGGTATAAGATCACCGGTATAAATGCTCTTAAAAGAGCAGCAACTCCATGAAAACAAAACATTCAGATAAATATTCAAACAAAACAAGTGGATGCATTCATGCCAATCCCTTATATATCACAATTCAACAATATCATTCACGAAAACAATCCTATCAATACCCATACAGATGATTCTTATGTTTGGGAAGGAAAAATACATGTGAGCACCTTGATTGACACATTATAAAATAAAAAATTACAATTTAAGCAGAAATTACATTTTGCATCATTTACCTCACCATTATCAATAGTACAAACCCAAACCCTAAAATTTAAACAAACATATGATACATTATAAAGTTATAAACAAAGATGCATCTGCTCAGTATATGGCATATCAGTCACGCAAAGCCTAATATTTAAACAAACATATGACACATTATAAAACAAAGATGCATGCTGGGTATGGGGCATACCATTCAAGCATTCAATAACAAACACATAAATCCCAAATATGCAGCTATGTAATTACAACTCAATTTTAGGATAAGATCACCTTCAATAACAAACGCATAAATCCCACAAATGCAGCCATGTGATTATAACTTGTAATTTTAGAATAAGATCGCCGCTATAGTAAATTAGTAATAATAGACCATACACAATTGCACATATACATAACAGGTTCACCAGAGTAAGTGCTTTTAAAAGAGAGCATATAAATGATCCTTATGCTTGAGCGATAAAAACTCACGACCCTTCATGATCATCCACTTTTTTAACTAAATTAAATATGACTCTCAACTGAAAAACAAAATATTAGAGAAAAAAATGTCATCTAGAGCAGACATTATGTTTTACATCATCAAGCTCAACAGTATCACCAACACAATCCCAAGCCCTGATAACAAAAATAACATTTGTGCAAATTATACAAAGACGCATTTGATGGGCATCGAGCATACCGTTCAAGATTTCAATAACAAACACATCATATCAAAAGCTAACAATTTAGAACTACCCAAACATTCAATCAAACACATCGACGGAGAATGTAAATTATGTAGTGTCACAAACATTGCAATGAATACGAGCATGCAAAGGTGCCAAAACATCTTCCACAAACTCAAGGTGAAAGACATTCACAATTCACATAAATCCCACATGTAGCTAGGTGATGAAAATGACAAACACTTATTTCGACAAAATGCACAAATGAAAAAGCTATCATATTTTAGGTCCTTTAGATATACATAACACTCAATTGCACATTTACGTACCAATGCAAAACCACAAAGGCATTTAGCTTGACACACCTGGATGATCATATGAACTAATAAATTCTGAATTGTACATAAATTCCAAATAACAGCATGTTATGTACAATGCCTTTGTAGACAGTGTAGATTACAAATACTAAAATTGTATGCATCAAACCTTAACTCGAAGGGAATTGTTTATTGCCAATTCCAAACAGAGTTGTCTTTTTTATATGGATACCAAAGCAACATTTACTCTCACCAAAACAACTATTGATAACTTGCATCAATACATCTTACTCACATATCAGTGCAGATTATTTTAACAACTTCAACATTGAGGAGAGGCAAATGGATCAAAAGAAAAGAATTAAGTAGCAAGATATCCAAACTTAACACATGGATATATTTGGACCCACCATTATTGTAGGACAATTGAATATGAACATTGGAACAAAAGAAGTTCCTAGTAAATAACCATAGATATGTAACTACTCAATTAAAGATTTTCAACCTTACAACTAAAATGGAGCAATCTTCAAATGTAACCATCCACAATTTCTATTCATTTAAATAAGGATTCGACATAAAATTTGAAAAACTAGAGAAGAATATGTTGGCTAGAGCAGACAACATTCATCAGTTTACATCATCTAGCCAACCAACAAAAGAAAAGAGGGCGATGATATCATCGACACAATCCCAAACGATGCTTACTGAACAAACATTTATGCAAACCATAAAAAGGATCATTTACTTTGCGAGGTGTACATCCAAACCTTGAATAACAAACAAATTTCAATAGCAACACAACAACAAACAAAATAATAATGACACACACTTCCTCTAGATGCCTCATTACTTCAATCAATAATGATGCATCCAAACATAAGCTTTGCAAGTATAGATCTATGAGGAAGCGAACAGAAAAGACCTCCCAAGGAAAGTTCATTCAAACAAGAAACTCTATTACCACACAGCACGTCACACATTCTGCATATCGAGTAACAAGTAACAACTAGAGAGAATATTAAGCAAGACTTGAGCCATTGGTCTCAACTTGTTTACTTTCCAGCAAACTCATAACAAATAGCCAAAGCAACAGAGAACCAGAGTAGCAATGTACTGGACACCCAAGTTCGAACAGCAACAACAAAATAATACAATATTTCTCATAAAATAGGCGACATAAACCTGTGTCAAACATATGTACCTAGCATAACTCATGGTAGTATAAGACACTTATCAATCACACAATATGCTCAAGTTTCATTTAAAAAAAAAAAAAGCATATGCTAGAACGCTATAATGTATCTGTGCAGACACATTATGCAGGCACTAAGCATAATTTCAACATGTAGCTTGTCAGAGAAAATATTTGAACAGCATGTTCTTCAGCACTCCTTTGCAAACAATGTCTTTTTTATATGAATCTCAAATGACAAATAATATATCCTTGGAGCAGACATTATGTTTTACATCATCTAGCTCAACAATATTATCAGCACAATCCCAAGCCCTAGTAATGTTGAAAATAACAAGTAAACTTTTTCTTAAAAGCATAATGAACCGAATATCAGGAAAATAACAAATTTTAAGAAAAAGAAGAAATATATAAAGCACAACAAAAATATAAACATTAAAAAATAATCCTATTATTGAAAAGTAAACAAAAAACAAGTCTTTAAATTGACATGTAAACTTTTCTTAAAGGTCCATCAGAACAAACTACAATCAGAATAATATAACTTCAAGAAGCATAAATTATAGAAGCACAACGATCATGAAAATGTTCAAAGTAATTTATCTTAAAAGAGATAAAAGGAGAAAAGAAGGATTGATTGGGCATCAAACTCTTTTATAAATTTGAAGGGTAAACAAAATCGAAACAACAATTAACAAAATTTGTAAGAGGTTCAGATTCATTTTCGTCCATGATGAGAAGAAGACACCATATGTCTACCTTCTTGCCTGGATCCAACCTAAGAGGTAGAAATGGCTGCAATGGTTGCCACATGGGCCATCCAAACTGCCCCGCCATCAACCTATTTTGATTGGAAAACAGAGCATTGAAGAGAGGAGACAATGGGCATGCTTTGTATATACCATATGGATCTAGGCTTCAACATCACCATGAACAGTCAATCTGAGTTCGAACACCAACATGGTGAATGGTCGAAACCATCATTTATTTTAGTTTCATCATCATCACCTCTTAGTGAATCAACAAAAGTAGTAAAGAAATTAACCAAGCACTATGAAGAGAAACTTAGGGAGAAAATAAATCTTCAATATTAGAAAGGGAAAAAAGAAGAGGGAAGACGATTATTTCAAAAACATCAACTATTTCCTCATCGTACGACTACATCCTCCAGTCCCCAAATGCCCAATACTTTGTATTAAACTAACCAGCCAGCAAGGGTGACATCACCTCAGTCCATGTCAGCCATTTCAGTCATCTTTCCTTCCCCCCACTATTAAGGTTTTAGATGGATTCCTTCTATTATTGACAAATATGAGCCTCTCAAAATCTCCTCCTCTCTTCCAATACTTTTTTCTAATTGTGGTAATCATGGGTGAATAGATGCAATGGACACGAAAATCTTGGTTTCAACAAACTAATTCATAGAATAAACCAAAAAACAAATATTGCATAAGGGAACAACAAGGCCAAAACAACATACATGCAGAACCACAACAGACTAACCAACTGAATTCCAAAAACAAAATCATGATACCACAAAATTTTTCACTGATATCATGACATGGACTTATACCAAACTTCTGTATACCATAGCTCATGGTCTGAAAAAGATACCAATGTTCCCAAACAATATGACCAACTGTTGTTTCAACAAAATGCACAAATGAAAAAGCTATAAAATTTTAGATCCTTAAGATATACACAACACAACAATTCACCACTACACAGGTATTTAGCTTAACACACCTTGACAATCATATGAACCAATAAATTCTGAAATGTAGATAAATTCCAAACAGCAACAACTTCTGCACAACTCCTTTCAAACAGAGCGTGTAGATTAACAAACCCTAACATTGTGTGCGTCAAACCTTCAACCATACAACCAAAGTCTAGCAATCTTCAAATGCAATCATCCACAATTTCTACTCAAATAAGGATCCAATATAAAATTTGCAAAACTAGAGAAGAATATATTGGCTGGAGAATACAACATTGGTCAGTTTACATCATCTAGTCCAACCAACAAAAGAAAGAGGGCAACAATAGCATCAACACAATCCCAAACTATGCTTACTGAACAAACAATTGTGAAAATTGTAAAAAAAATCATTTACTTAGGTGTACCATTGGTATAAAAATATAAATAACATACAAATATCAATAACAGCACTACAACAAATAAAAGAATAGATTACCTGAAACAGAGAGAAGCAGCCAGCAACTACATGCACACTTCCTCTAGATGACTCGTTGCTTCAAACAATAATGATGCATGCAATCATAAAATTTATTTACAAGTATATCTCCATGAAGAAGTGAACAGAAAAGACCTCACAAGAAAGTTCATATAAAAAAGAAACCCTATTACTTCACAACACATCACACATGCACATTGAGTAACACCTAGAGAGAATATTTAGCCAGACTCAAGCCATTGGTCTCAACTCATTTACTTTCCAACAAACTCATAAGAAATAGCCAAAGCAATAGAGAACCAGAGTAGCAATATATTTGACACCCATGTTTGAACAGCATTATTAAAATAACACAATATTTCACATCAAAAAGGTGACACGAACCTGTGTCAAAGATATGTACATTAACACAACATGATCAAGTTTCATTTAAAGAAAAAAAGGCTTATGCTAGGGTGTTATAACTTATAACGTATTTCCACCAATACAATGTGCAGGCACTATGCATGATCCAAACATGAAGCTTATCGGAGAACGTATTCAAACAATAAGTTCTGTAGAATTCCTTCACAAACAGTGTCTTTTTTATATGAATCCCAAACAACAAATAATATATCCTTGGAACAGACATTGCCTTTTATAGCAACTAGCTCAACAATATCATCAGCACAATCCCATGCCGTAAAAACTGAACAAACATTTGTGTAAATTATACAAAGAGATATATGCACCCTTCCCATATTCCTAAGCCAAACAAATAGAACTTCATGGTATCATGGACAAATCTGTACAAACGGTGTCCAATGTAATGTTTGTGCATATATGTGTCTTTCCGTTTGTTCATACATTACACAACATATAGAGGGTTAGTAGTAGACTTGGCAAGCCCATTTTGGTTGACTTTTGCAATCGTTTTAGTCCTACGAAAGCAGGTTATGTGAAATCATTGTGCGAAGGAAAAACTGTCCAAAAATAAGTGATGCAAGCAATCATTTTAAGGTTTTTTAGCTCCGTAGAGTGTCACCCAGTACAGCACTCGGGAGTTATCCAGGTGGCACATGACTAGATGGGCCTTTGGAGGGCTGGTTCGCTGTCTTATTTCGTAGCAGTGTTATGTGGGTATTTATGAGGACTTTTGATCGTGACAAACCACCATGAACCCTTTATCACGCAACCGTTCAGAACTTGATAAGTCCATGTTTGTAATTTGCATATCCTATGAAGTGCTTGCTAATATATCTTCTTGTTGAATCCAAAGTTTAACGCCTCCTCTAAACTGTCTTTTCTTTTCAAGGTACTTTTGGGACCAAAAGAGATTTTAGGAAGATTGACTTTTTGCGAACGAACATGAAAGGGTGCCACACAATTTAACCAAAACCAGTTAAATCTATAACAATGGCTAAGTAAGCATGTGTAATTATACACAAAAATACCCAAACCAAAATAAAGTTGAAAATAACAGGTAAAAGTTTACTTAAAAGCATATAAAAGGAACCAAATATCAGGAAAATTAACAAAAACTAAGAAAAAGATAAAATAAACAATATGGATCTAGGCTTCAGCATCACCATGGTCATGCTTCCAAAATACTATACGGATCTAGGCTTCAGCATAACCATGAACAACCAATCTGAGTTCAAACACCAACATGGTGAATGGTCGAAACCATCATTTATTTTAATTTCATCATCATCACCTCTTTCAGAATCAATAGAAATAGTAAGAAGCTAAGCAAAAATGGGAAGGAAAAATTAGGGAAAAATAAATTTTTAATATTAGAAAGGAAATAAAAGTAATAGAAAGACCAATTAAAAATAATATTAAGAGGTTCAGATTCATCTTTTGTTGATCACGAGGAGATACCATATATCTACCTTCTTATTGCTTGATCCAACCTAAGAAGTAGGGATGGCTGCGATGGTTGCCACGTGGGCCATCCAAACTACCACATCAACTGTTCTCATTGGAGAACAGAGCATTGAAGAGAGGAAACAATGGTCATGCTTCCTAAATACTATATGGATCTAGGCTTCAGCATCACCATGAACAACCAATCTGAGTTCAAACACCAACATGGTGAATGGTCGAAACCATCATTTCTTTTAATTTCATCATCATCACCTCAATAGAAATAGTAAGAAACTATTCAAAAATGTGAAGGGAAAATTAGGGGAAAAATACATTTTCAATATTAGAAAGGAAATAAATGTAATTGAAAGAACAATTAAAAAAAATAGTAAGAGGCTCAGATTCAACTTTTGTTGATCACGAGAAGACACCATATATCTACCATCTTGTTGCTTGGATCCAACCTAACAGGTAGGGATGGCTGCAGTGGTTGCCACGTGGGCCATCCAAACTACCCGCCATCAACCTGTTTTGATTGGAGAACAGAGCATCAAAGAGAGGAGACAATGGTTATGCTTCCAAAATACTATACGGATCAAGGCTTCTGCATCACCATGAACAGCCAATCTGAGTTCAAACACCAACATGGTGAATGGTCGAAACCATCATTTATTTTAATTTCATCATCATCACCTCAATAGAAATAGTAAGAAGCTAAGCAAAAATGGGAAGGGAAATTTAGGGAAAAAATACATTTTCAATATTAGAAAGGAAATAAAAGTAATTGAAAGAACAATTCAAAAAAATAGTAAGAGGTTCAGATTCATCTTTTGTTGATCACGAGAAGACACCATATATCTACCTTCTTATTGCTTGGATCCAACCTAAGAGGTAGAGATGGCTGCAGTGGTTGCCACGTGGGCCAGCCAAATTACCATCAACTGTTTCATTGGAGAACAGAGCATCAAGAGAGGAAACAATGGTCTGCTTCCTAAATACTATAATCTAGGCTTCAAAGATCACCATGAACAACCAATCTAAGTTCAAACACCAACATGGTGAATGGTCGAAACCATCATTTCTTTTAATTTCATCATCATCACCTCAATAGAAATAGTAAGAAACTAAGCAAAAATGGAAGGGAAAATTAGGGAAAAATACATTTTCAATATTAGAAAGGAAATAAAAGTAATTGAAAGAACAATTAAAAAAATAGTAAGAGGTTCAGATTCATCTTTTGTTGATCACGAGAAGACACCATATATCTACCGTCTTATTGCTTGGATCCAACCTTAGAGGTAGGGATGGCTGCATGGTTGTTGCCACGTGGCCATCCAAACTACCCGCCATCAACTTGTTTTGATTGGAGAACAGAGCATCAAAGAGAGGAGACAATGGTCATGCTTCCAAAATACTATACGGATCTTAGGCTTCAATCACCATGAGCGACCAATCTGAGTTCAAACACCAACATGGTGAATGGTCGAAACCATCATTTATTTTAATTTCATCATCATCACCTCAATAGAAATAGAAAGAAACTAAGCAAAAATGGGAAGGGAAATTTAGGAAAAATACATTTTCAATATTAGAAAGGAAATAAAAGTAATTGAAAGAACAATTCAAAAAAAATAGTAAGAGGTTCAGATTCATCTTTTGTTGATCACGAGAAGACACCATATATCTACCTTCTTATTGCTTGGATCCAACCTAAGAGGTAGAGATGGCTGCGCATGGTTGCCACGTGGGCCTTCCAAACTACCCGCCATCAACCTGTTTTGATTGGAGAACAGAGCATCAAAGAGAGGAGACAATGGTCATGCTTCCTAAATACTATACGAATCTAGGCTTCAGCTTCACCATGAACAACCAATCTAAGTTCAAACAACAACATGGTGAATGGTTAAAACCATCATTTATTTTAATTTCATCATCATCACCTCTTATTTAATCAATAGAAATAGTAAGAAACTAAGCAAAAATGAGTGAATCTGAAAATTAGGGACGTGAAGGGAAAATTAGGGGAAAAATATATTTTCAATATTAGAAAGGAAATAAAAGTAATTGAAAGAACAATTTAAAAAAATAGTAAGAGGTTCAGATTCATCTTTTGTTGATCACGAGAAGACACCATATATCTACCTTCTTGTTGCTTGGATCCAACCTAACAGGTAGGGATGGCTGCAGTGGTTGCCACGTGGGCCATCCAAACTACCCGCCATCAACTGTTTTGATTGGAGAACAGAGCATCAAAGAGAAGGAGACAATGGTCATGCTTCCTAAATACTATACGGATTTAGGCTTCAGCATCACCATGAACAGCCAATCTAAGTTCAAACAACACATGGTGAATGGTTAAACCATCATTTATTTTAATTTCATCATCATCACCTCAATAGAAATAGTAAGAAACTAAGCAAAAATGGAAGGGAAATTTAGGGAAAAATACATTTTCAATATTAGAAAGGAAATAAAAGTAATTGAAATAACAATTAAAAAAATAGTAAGAGGTTCAGATTAATCTTTTGTTGATTACGAGAATGCACCATATATCTACCTTCTTATTGCTTGGATCCAACCTAAGAGGCAGGGATGGCTGCAGTGGTTGCCACGTGGGCCATCCAAACTACCCGCCATCAATCTGTTTTAATTGGAGAACAGAGCATCAAAGAGAGGAGACAATGGTCATGCTTCCTAAATACTATACGGATCTAGGCTTCAAAGATCACCATGAACAACCAATCTGAGTTCAAACACCAACATGGCGAATGGTCGAAACCATCATTTATTTTAGCTTTATCATCATCACCTCAATAGTAATAGTAAGAAACTAAGCAAAAATGTCAAGGGAAAATAAGGGGAAAAACACATTTTCAATATTAGAAAGGAAATAAAAGTAATTGAATGAACAATTAAAAAAAATAGTAAGAGGTTCAGATTCATCTTTTGTTGATCACGAGAAGACACCATATATCTACCTTCTTATTGCTTGGATCCAACCTAAGAGGTAGGGATGGCTGCAGTGGTTGCCACGTGGGCCATCCAAACTACCCGCCATCAACTTGTTCTCATTGGAGAACAGAGCATCAAAGAGAGGAAACAATAGTCATGCTTCCAAAATACTATACGGATCTAGGCTTCAGCATCACCATGAACAACCAATCTGAGTTCAAACACCAACATGGCGAATAGTCGAAACCATCATTTATTTTAACTTTATCATCATCACCTCAATAGGAATAGTAAGAAACTAAGCAAAAATGTGAAGGGAAAATAAGGGGAAAAACACATTTTCAATATTAGAAAGGAAATAAAAGTAATTGAATGAACAATTAAAAAAAATAGTAAGAGGTTCAGATTCATCTTTTGTTTATCACGAGAAGACACCATATATCTACCTTCTTATTGCTTGGATCCAACCTAAGAGGTAGGGATGGCTGCAGTGGTTGCCACGTGGGCCATCCAAACTACCCGCCATGAACCTGTTTTGATTGGAGAACAGAGCATCAAAGAGAGGAAACAATAGTCATGCTTCCTAAATACTATACGGATCTAGGCTTCAGCATCACCATGAACAACCAATCTGAGTTCAAACACCAACATGGCGAATGGGCGAAACCATCATTTATTTTAGCTTTATCATCATCACCTCAATAGGAATAGTAAGAAACTAAGCAAAAATGTGAAGGGAAAATAAGGCGAAAAACACATTTTCAATATTAGAAAGGAAATAAAAGTAATTGAATGAACAATTAAAAAAAATAGTAAGAGGTTCAGATTCATCTTTTGTTGATCACGAGAAGACACCATATATCTACCTTCTTATTGCTTGGATCCAACCTAAGAGGTAGGGATGGCTGCAGTGGTTGCCACGTGGGCCATCCAAACTACCCGCCATGAACCTGTTTTGATTGGAGAACAGAGCATCAAAGAGAGGAAACAATAGTCATGCTTCCTAAATACTATACGGATCTAGGCTTCAGCATCACCATGAACAACCAATCTGAGTTCAAACACCAACATGGCGAATGGTCGAAACCATCATTTATTTTAATTTCATCATCATCACCTGAATAGAAATAGTAAGAAGCTAAGCAAAAATGGGAAGGGAAAATTAGGGGAAAAATACATTTTCAATATTAGAAAGGAAATAAAAGTAATTGAAAGAACAATTAAAAAAAATAGTAAGAGGTTCAGATTCAACTTTTGTTGATCACGAGAAGACACCATATATCTACCTTCTTGTTGCTTGGATCCAACCTAACAGGTAGGGATGGCTGCAGTGGTTGCCACGTGGGCCATCCAAACTACCCGCCATCAACCTGTTTTGATTGGAGAACAGAGCATCAAAGAGAGGAGACAATGGTCATGCTTCCTAAATACTATACGGATCAAGGCTTCTGCATCACCATGAACAGCCAATCTCAGTTCAAACACCAACATGGTGAATGGTCGAAACCATCATTTATTTTAATTTCATCATCATCACCTCAATAGAAATAGTAAGAAGCTAAGCAAAAATGGGAAGGGAAAATTAGGTGAAAAATACATTTTCAATATTAGAAAGGAAATAAAAGTAATTGAAAGAACAATTAAAAAAAATAATAAGAGATTCAGATTCATCTTTTGTTGATCACGAGAAGACACCATATATCTACCTTCTTATTGCTTGGATCCAACCTAAGAGGTAGGGATGGCTGCAGTGGTTGCCATGTGGGCCATCCAAACTACCCGCCATGAACCTGTTTTGATTGGAGAACAGAGCATCAAAGAGAGGAAATAATAGTCATGCTTCCTAAATACTATACGGATCTAGGCTTCAGCATCACCATGAACAACCAATCTGAGTTCAAACACCAACATGGCGAATGGTCGAAACCATCATTTATTTTAGCTTTATCATCTTCACCTCAATAGGAATAGTAAGAAACTAAGCAAAAATGTGAAGGGAAAATAAGGGGAAAAACACATTTTCAATATTAGAAAGGAAATAAAAGTAATTGAAAGAACAATTAAAAAAAATAGTAAGAGGGTCAGATTCATCTTTTGTTGATCACGAGAAGACACCATATATCTACCTTCTTATTGCTTGGATCCAACCTAAGAGGTAAGGATGGCTGCAGTGGTTGCCACGTGGGCCATCCAAACTACATTCCATCAACCTGTTTTTATTGAAGAACGGAGCATCTAAGAGAGGAGACAATGGTCTTGCTTCGTAAATACTATACGGATCTTGGCTTCAGCATCACCATAAACAGCCAATATGAGTTCAAACACCAACACGGTGATTGGTCGAAACCATCATTTATTTTAATTTCATCATCATCACCTCTTACTGAATCAATAGAAATAGTAAGAAACTAAGCAAAAATGTGAAGGGAAAATTAGGGGGAAAATGCATTTTCAATATTAGAAAGGAAATAAAAGTAATTGAAAGAACAATTAAAAAAATTAGTAAGAGGTTCAGATTCACCTTGAACAACCAATCTCAGTTTGAACACCAACATGGTGATTGGTCGAAACCAATATTTTTTTTAATTTCATCAGCACCACCTCTTATTGAATTAATCGGAATGGTATGAAACGATTCAAGCAATGTGAAGGGAAGATTAAGGGAAAAATAAATCTTCAATATTATAATGGAAAGAAAAAAAAGATAAGACAACCATTTCAAAAACATCAATTATTTCCTCATCACAAGTCTAGCGACTACATCCTCTGATCCCCAAATACCTTATACTGTATACTTAACTAATCAGCTAGCAAGGGTGACATCACCTAAGTCCAAGTCAACCACCGCAATGATTTTTCCTTCCCCATTATTAGGGTTTTAGATGGAACCCTTCGATTATTGAAAAATATGAGACTCCCAATATCTCCTCCTCCATTCCAATATTATTTTTCTAATTGTGGTAATAATATGAGTGCATAGATGCAATTGAAAAAGAAAATCTTAGTTCCAATAAATTAATTCACAGAATAAGCCAAAAAAATAAATTCTGCACAAGAGAACAACAAGACCAAATCAACATCCAACAAGTAGACACACAACAGACTAACCAATCAAATTCCAAAAACAAAACTATGATACCATAAAATATTTTGCAGATATCGTGACATGGACTTGTACCCAACTACTGTATATGAAAGCTAGTGGTATGAAAAGTCAGTCCCAAACAATATGACCAACTGCTTTGTCAACAAAATGCACAAATGATGTTGAAACACACAGGCATTTAGCTTAAAACACCTGCACGATCAATAGATAATCAATACACCACACAAATGCTATTAAATTTTAGGTCCTTAAGATATACATAGCACCCAATTGCACATATACATAACAATTCACCAATACATGGGCATTTAGCTTAAAACACCTGCATGATCATTATTGTGCGTGTCAAAACTTCACTCTACAAGCATTGATTATTGTCAATTCCAAACAGAGTTGGCCTTTCTATATGAATTTTGATCTACATTTATTATTCCCAAAACAGTTATTCAAAACTTGCATCACTAAATATTACTCGTATACCACTGCAGATTATTTTAAGAACTATACTGTTATGGGAGAGGCAAATGCATGAAAAGAAAAAATAAGCAGCAAAACATCCAAAACTCAAACACATGAATGTATTGGGACCAACCATAAATGTAGCACAACTGAACATGATCATTCGTACAAAAAACATTCATTAGTAAATAGCCATAGAAATGCAACTGCTAAATTAAAGATTTTCAACATTACAATTAACATGATAGCAATCTTCAAATGCAATCAACCGCAATTTCCACTCAATTAATTAACTCAGAGAATCTAGTGCAGCTTATT
Source organism: Musa beccarii (assembly GCA_024322285.1). Classification (NCBI taxonomy): domain Eukaryota; kingdom Viridiplantae; phylum Streptophyta; class Magnoliopsida; order Zingiberales; family Musaceae; genus Musa; species Musa beccarii. Next base: position 40,850 of record CM044401.1, on the reverse strand, counting down.
AACAGAGGCAAATGCATATAAATGAATAAGCAGCAAAATGTCCAAACTAAACACATGGATGTGTTTAGAGCAACCTCTAATGTAGCATAAATGAATCTGATCATTCAAACAAACAAAAAAAATCCTATATATAACCATGAGGTGGCAAAAAAACTAGAGAACAATATGTTGTCTGAAGCAGGCAACACTGATCATTTCACCACACCATATAGCTGAAGAATAGTATAACCGGCACAATCTTATACCCCATTTACTTAATAATCACTTGTGCAAATTGTGCAAAGAATCATTTAACTAATGGGCCACATCATCTGAACCTTAAAGGGCAACTAAATGTAAATAGCAGCATAGCAACAAACAAAAGAAACAGATTATCTGAAAGAGTGAGAAGCAAACCACAACAACTACATGCATGGTCCCTGCAATGCCTGATTGCTTCATAGGGTGATATATCAAAACACGAAAATGCTTCTTAGTATAACCTCTTCACAAACATATATCCCAAGACAAATTCATTCAAACAAGAAACACTAGTAAGACCCTCATAAGAGACTGTTGTGGTAAAACTTTTACCACGTGTCTCAACTTATCTTCCAACAAACGATTTCAGGTTTCACTTTACTAGAGGGCATATCTCATTACCACATTTTCTTGAGTTGATTCTTCACAATGTAATAATAATCCTAAAAAAACACTTGCCGTTAGAAATAGCACGTCAACTTCAAGTACACATTAAAAAATGATAATACTACTGAAAAGTAATCGAGCTACGGTAGTGTTTAAATTGGCAGGTTTCTAATGTTTTTTTTTCCGATCAAACAATTCTCAACAGTAGCAGAAACCTTAAAGTAGAAAAGAAAATGAGAAAATAGGAATCGAAATATTTTACATACTATAAGGTTAGAAACAACAGAGAGATCAAAAAAAAAACGAGGCTCAGATTCATCTAACGTCCATCATAAGAAGAAGAGAGGACAAATAACAGAGGACAGATACATCTTCTCCCTATTCCTGCCCGAATTCGTCTAGTATTGGAGAACAGAGAGGAAAGAAGAGAGGAGATAACGGACTTAGGGTTAGGATTAGAAACATACGTACTCAAGGAATATGGGATTCGCCATCGCAATGGACGATCGATCGAAAAGAGCCAAAATAGCAGATGATTGAATCCATCATTGACATTCACCAATCATCGTCGTCACTTAGATCGAATGCAACATTCACCAATCATCATCGCCTCTTAGATCGAATGCAACAAACGGAAAGATCAAGAGAGAAAATTAGATAGGGGATTTGCGCCGGAAATTAAAGAGAAAGATTCATCGGCATCGGCATCGGCTTGGAGAAAGAAAGGAGGGCGGGGAGAGCGGGGAGAGAACAATACCCTCCTCTTCGTTATCTAAAGAGAAAGATTCATCGGCATCGGCATCGGCATCGGCATCGGCTTGCAGAAAGAGAGGAGGGCGGGGAGAGAACCATACCCTCCCTGTCTTAATCTGTGATTCAAACTAATGAGCTGAAGAGGGGAGAACCGCCTCGATGCCAGTTTATATAGTCGAGCCGCACCGACCTTGGACGAGTTGGATCGGGTAAGAAGGCCCTTGACCCGCCCCAAATTCAATTTACCCGGCCCGTTAGCCTGCAAAATTCATTTTTAGTTATTTAATAATGCGGACGGCTTCGAAATTTGACATCCTGGAGGACATTGCGGTCTACTTTTAGGTGGGTCCCACGAGTTCATAACTCACCGCGCAGCTACAGCGACCTCGTCTCCGCCATGCCGCCTCCGGCCATGCAATTGCCGTTTACTCAACCGTCAAATACAAACAGCAGTTGCCAAGCAGCCCAAAGATGAATAATATGGATTCTTTATATGGAATATGACTTTTCATTCATTGCCTTTTAATGTTCTTCCTCTATATGTCCGAAATAGTTTATACTGCTCGTGAACGTTTGTCCAACGTGTAATCATCTATAAGTAGGTGAATCCATTAATTTATTTTCAGTGCTCAGTAACTTATTTCAAGGTTGGACTTCAACTTCGATCTTGATCACACCAACCAATTAATTTGACGGTGTCTTCACGGAGGATTCCACGTAACTTCTTGTAGATGTGCTTGATGCGCGCGTACGAATTCGGTGCACGAGTCACACGTGCTTGAGGAGTGAGGTAAAGACCAGTCTATTATATGACCCATGTTCTTCGTTCGGTCAAAATTTGACCAAAATTGTGAAAAGGAGCTCAGGCGACCAAAGAGGTCTTCACCCAACTTCGATCCGGTTACTCGGTCCGTCAGCACCGCCATACACACCCGACCCGCTTGTAGTGCCGTCGTCACATCACACACAGCAGGTCCCACATTTCACAGGGCACGTGGTCGGCGAGGACGCCACTGACCCGAAGGAGACGCATTGCTCACGTGCCACTGGTTCCGCAACGCTCCCCACGCGTTCGGGTCGTGGCATCGACAACGTTTCGCGTCCCAAATGTGCACACCCCAGTCTTCTCCGCATCCAGGTGGCACTATTAGACAGTTCTACCGATGGAACCCATCTAACGAGTTGGTAGGAGTCTTCTCTCGCGCACATACGGGGCATCCAACTAATTTGCCACGGAACGGTAAGCAAAATTACACATATTATAAAAATAAAGCAATTTACCTATTATTCCAAATCAATTTAAATTTAGCTAAAACGAAAAACTTACATTTAATTTCCGTCAATATTCAATTGGCACTAATATAAGTAAAAGTTATCATGATAAAGATATTAATATTAAGCATTTAAAATTTAACTCAAACTACAAACCTTACAATATTTTTTATTACTGCATCAAAACCTTTTAACTTCATTGAAAAATAATGTAACCGATTGAAGAACGATGAGGAGAGGTTTCCCGTGCTCCCTTCTTTGCCTCTTATCCTTCGTGGCAGCTGCTGGTGCTGCTCTGGGAAGTGCAGGACGTGCGTTGAGGCAGGGAGACGCCCTTAACGAGCTCATCTTCGATGTGACCAAGTTGCGAAGGGAAGCAGTCGATGTTGCTTCCTCTAAGACCAGTATGTTTCTCGACGATCTGACCTCGAGAGAACATGACAACGATGGGTTGAAGGAGAAGGACAAGATCGTGAAGCTGCCCGGCCAGCCTCAAGGAGTAGACTTCGATCAGGATGCAGGTTATGTCACCGTCGACGCCCGAAGCGGACGAGCCCTCTTCTATTACTTCGCTGAGGCAGTCGGCCGTGACAGCAGTTCCAAGCCTCTACTTCTCTGGTTCAATGGAGGTTAGCAATCGCCAGTTCATCGCTTCATACATGTTCCTCGAGATCTTAACGAGACTGTGACCAAGGGCCTGGCTGTTCGTCCTTTGGGTGCGGGGCGATGGAGCAGCTCGGTCCCTTCCGGGTCATGAGTGACGGGAGAACTCTTCACAGGAACCCGTATGCTTGGAACGCAGGTATGCAGCAGTGACTGTGAACAGCAGCATCATGGTGTACTGATCGAACGTGACGATGCAGTGGCCAACGTGTTGTTGTGCCAAGTCACTACTGTAGATAAGTATTTTACCGCTGATTACCCGGGTTGTTTGGGTGTTGTAGTTCTAACCCATTCCTTTTGTAAGGTCAACATTATGCCACGGCGTTGATCGACCGTATGCGTAACGCTGGCCGAGTCATCAACAGCTTGAGCGATCGAATTGTCGAGCTACGCAGCCAGAACGAGGAGTTTCGAGTCGGTACGACGCCCGAAGTCGTGGCAGCTGCTGAGCAACGCGCGGTTGATCTGGAGGCGGAAGTTGTGCACCTCAAGCCCGAGCTCGAGGAGGTTGCACGGCAAGAGGGGGAGATCCAGGTGCAACTGAAGGGGGCTTGGGCCCGAATCCGCTCGATGGAAGCAGAACTGCTCGAGCTCTCCAAGAAAGTGAAGGCGGTCCGTGCCGAGGCCCGTACTGTCACGGACAAAATTGTAAACGGCTTGTTCGGTGTAATGCTTGTGCTTGTCCGTGTCCCTTTTGGTTGGTTGTCACTTGTAAAGCTTGTAAAGGGCTTGCCAAAGGCAAAATGCCCTATTTGAGTGAGTTTGATGACGCGGCTTGTACATAAAGTGCACGCTAGCGTCGAGGAATACTTGTAATAGAAGTCGGCAGAGTGGACCAATTTTATACCTTTGTTGTGCAACCGCTCGAGCTTGGATATCCTTGTTGGAATGTGCATTGGCTATAAAGTGTTTACTAAAAGAGTGGCTTGCGGATCCCGTGTGAAGCGCTTTCTCGTCCCGCTTCTCTTTGTAGGTCCTAAGGGATTGTAGGAGATTTGGTAAGGTGACCTTTGCGGTGATACGCGTGCCGCACGGCTTAGGCAAACCAAATAAGTCCGTGACGATGATGGTATCGAGCGGGACAAGCTCACTTTAGTTAGCATGCAAACGTGGGGACCTTGCCAGCACCACGAGGACAAGCTAAGAAGAATGGAGCGCGCAAAGGTGGGGATGGCGAGTCGCACCCAAACTTGACGGTGCTCGAGGCAAGCGGGTGTGCTTGGCCAAGGATGAGACCGTTCAAGACTTGCTCATGATCGAAAGAGTTGTCAAAGCTCACGAGAGGTGAGAAAGTTGCAAACTCAAGGAATTCGATACTCACAAGGTCTTATGCGCGATGGATTGTCTGCAGGCCATCCCAAGGCGGTGAAGGTCCGTGCATCGGAGCATTGAAACTTTCTCTTCGGCATGTGCGATACTTTCGTATGAAGTGAAATGTGCAACAGTGCAAAGATATTGCTAGACCCGAGGGGTGCGGTCAGGTGTATTGGTGAGGTGTCACAATCTAGCAAAGTGCATTTCGCGAATCGGGATGACACTTTGTTCAAATGAAAGGCGGAGTAGTCCAAGGGGACGGTGGTCTCCAAAACTTCCAGAGGGAAGGATGCGAAGAGAGATGTTGCTCCGACGGCGGCGATATCCGAGAGGGATAAGTCCCGCTCTCCGAATGTGAATAATCGCTGAGGAGTACCTCAAGACAGAGCTCGAGGGATCGAGTGAGCGATGAGGAGTCAGTCATCGTATGATCTCGCAAGTGCAATGCGTTGGTGGACGATAAGCGAGATCAAGTGGGGAGCAACCAGGGCAACACAAAGTGAAGGCACACTAAGAGCCGACAAGTGAGATCGGACTCAACAGAGGGTCGACCCGTGGAATGGTGGGCGTAAGGGCCACCATTAATCCAATGCTAATCGAAGCGTAACAACTTGGGGAAGACTTGGTGAAGTACCCAAATCGTGTGAAGGAGTTGGCTTTGAAGAAACATGGAGCCTTGGTGCTTTCCTTACACGAGGTCAAGGATACTGGACTCTTGCCGAGGCAAGTCGATCATGTCGTTCCATGGGTTTCATATTTAGATGGAGCAAACTCATCTTGCATGGTGCCAAAGACGAAGGAAGCTTCGAGGCACAAACATCTTATCTCGATAAAGCACTTGGTGGAGATTCTAGGTGACGATTTCTTTGAGGCAAAGTTGGTGTCAAAAGGCCTTAGCACGGGCAAGAGGATGCAGAGACAGCTACTTTGAAGAATATGCCACGTGTTGCTATTCAAGTTGCTATGAGGAAAGCGGTCGCAGCTGGAGATTGTCTTTGGGTAGTAGGGCGAGTCCCGTGATCCGATAATGGTGCACCTATTTCAAAGTGTCGAGAGACTTCGAGGAGCTGCTAGGCGATGGATCGTTCTAGGCTAGCCTTCGTCCGAGTGACCCGAGAGTGGGTGGACGAAGGTCGATTGCCAAAGAAGCGAAGAATCGAATCGGTGGCGAAGGCCTGCGATGTGTTGGCGAGTCCACACATGGAGATATCGCAGCTCGAGTTCATACCACGATCGAATGCAAGAAGATGTCACCAGAGGCGCGCGCATGCAGGGATCGGAGTGGAATGGTTCGTGGCAAACCGACACACAGCAGATCCGTGAGGGACATGGTCATCTGAGATATGACCGGGCGCGAGGGCTCCAAGTCTGAACAACACGACGGTAAGAAGAGCTATGGATTCAAGCGTGAATGCCATGGTACCACAGAGGCGTCTTCCGTCGGCACCAATGTTGCATTGAATGGAAGCCTTGACATCGCTTATGGGCCGTGCACTATCGAGGAAGAAGTTCAGATGCAATACCGAAGTCCACAGTGGGGACCGGATCATCAGAGGTATGATCGGAGCTCCAAGAGTGGAACAACTTCGAGCTCACTTTCGCTAAAGGGAGCCCTAGAAGTCGTGAGGACAAGGCCGAGTAAGCGAACATTGCACCAACGGCTAAGGAGAACAGCAAATGGTGCAAGTCCTTCAACATGTGTGGCGGTGGCCATACATGGGAGTTGATGAATGATTTCCATCGACCAAGTGGAATCGCCTTGAGAACAGAGGTGTTGAAGCAGGGTCGGGAAAAGGGCGAGGAAGCAATGACGAGTCCAAGAGGGACTCGGCCACCCAATATCAATCATCGAGTAGATTGAAGGTGAACTCGAGGAGGTCACAATGCCACAGAGGCGATCTACCGATCACGAAGAAGGGATGCAGATGCGAGACAACGGATAGTAGTGCCATCAAGGCGTTGCTGCCATGGTACCGCCGAGGCGGACTTCCGGAGTCATCAATCCCTTGCTCTCATAGAGGAGAGCACTTGGTCGTGATATGGGCCGTGGAGGAGGAGAATGCTTTGGCAAACTCCATGTACCAAGACAAGGTCAAGGGCGAAGCCGAAGAACTTCGTAAGACCGGTGTCAACAGCACTTTCCATCAAGATAGCCGTGAGTGAAGGATCCAAGAGTGCATGACCAAGGATCGGAGCCAAGACGCTGATCTCAGACTTTTACTACTCGAGAGAGTCGGCGATGAAATGATGGAGAAGGCGATACATCCCAAAGGCGACCAAATCTATCGGAGACTTACTCCAAGTTGGAGTGATAACTTCTTGCATTCCTAAAGTTCAATGGCAATGAAGGTGAATCACAAAGAGTGCGACTGGCGAAGGATTGCAAACACTTCAAGTGCTTGGAAGTGTGAGCTGAGAGCAGGCGAATTCCATGGCTAACCAGCTTGACGCACGAAGTACAACCTCGAGGAGGCGGGCGAAGTCAAGTAACCTTTGCCTTCTCAACTCCCAAGAGAATGGGCGGAACTCCAACTCTCTTAGTTATCCAGTAGAGGAGCTCTGCACAGATGTGAAGACCCTTCAAGACAACTAAGTGGAAGAAGATTCGATGGGCAAATTTTACGGAGGAAGGACTCAAAACTTCAAAGGTTGCGAGGTGATGCTCGTTAAAGCTCCAACAAAGCATCTATCCAGCTCAAGAGACAAGAAGAATTTGAAGATCATGATATCAAAGATGGTTTTTTCTTCATCGATGAATCCGCAAGAACCAAAGAAGGATGAAGACAACTTTGCCAACCCCACACCAAAGTCGAGTCATTGGCGAGTTGAAGCAAAGACGGGGATTAAAGTTCGACGACTCAACAACAAGCGAGAACAAATGGGAGCCAAGGGGCGATCGCAGCGAGGAGCGTAAGATCAAGATCCAACAAAGAAAAGAAGTTGCAAAGCGTCAAGAAAGGCTTCGACGAGGACGTCGAAGGATTAAGTGGGGAGAATGTCACGACAAAATTGTAAACGGCTTGTTCGATTGTAATGCTTGTGCTTGTCGTGTCCCTTTTGGTTGGTTGTCACTTGTAAAGCTTGTAAAGGGCTTGCAAAGGCAAAATGCCCTATTTGAGTGAGTTGTGACCATTGTAGGCTTGTACATAAAAATGCTGCGTCGAGGAATACTTGTAATAGAAGTCGGTCTCAGAGGGACCAATTTTATACCTTTGTTGTGCAAAATGTTTCGAGCTTGTGATATCCTTGTTGGAATGTGCATTGGCTATAAAGTGTTTACTAAAAGAGTGGCTTGCATGATCCGTGTGAAGCGCTTTCTCTGTCCCGTTTTCTTTTTGTAGGTCCTAAGGGATTGTAGGAGATTTCGGGTAGGCTGACCTTTGCGGTGATACGCATTGGTGCCGCACGGCTTAGGCAAAACCAGCTAAGTCCGTGACAGTACGTCGGTCGAGGCACTAGTGGAGAAGGTTCGCCAGAGACCCGAAAAGGATAAGCAGCTGATCGAGGCCTACAAAGGGTCTCAGGGCTTCCAACTCGGGCTGACTCAATCGGGGTAGGTCACCTACAAGTATGGATATCGGATCGCGCTGGCCCGGTTCTGAGCACGGCACCCCGATCTCCACGTCGAGGAGGATCCCTTCGCTTATCTACCCGAAGATGACACTGTCAACATGCCCGAGGAGGTTCCTTTTGATGATAGCCTAGACATCCCCGGGAAGTAGGGATCGGTCGGGCGTAGACATGTTTTGTAAGCCACGACCGATCCAACCATGTGATTGAACTTCGGACTTAAATGAAAATCCTTTGTTAGAACTCGATGTCATTTTGTTCGATCTGTCTACACAAAAAAACTTCTTCAAATTTAGTATGTTCCATGTTCTCGGTATAGGGTGGCCCTTCATTGTGGCTAATCGGTAAGCGCCATCTCCGACGATGCCAACCACCCGATAAGGTCCTTCCCAACTAGGGGAGAGCTTGTCGCGTGATCAGGTCGGGTCACTGACGTCAGCTTTGCGCAAGACCAGGTCGCCTAACCTGATCGGCCGAGGACGCACCCTTTGGTTGTAGATTTTGGCGACGACTCTTTTGTAAGTGAGGGCCTTTAAGTGGGCATTGGCCCACCGCTCCTCGAGCAAGTTGAGACCGGCTCGTAGTCCTTTTGATGATGCTTCTTCCTCGTAACTTTCCACCTGAGGAGTGGGGATAACAACCTCGGGTGGTAAGACGGCCTCGGTACCGAATGTGAGGTTGTAAGGGGATTCTCCCATGGCGGTCTTGGGTGTGGTTCGTGAAAACCACAGGATGCTTGGGAGCTCGTCTACCCAAGCAATCCGAGCCCCGGACACTCTCCTTTTAATCCCATCTAAGATGGCTTGGTTGGTCACTTCTGCCACGCCGTTCATTTGGGGATGAGCCACCGAGCTGAACCTTAGTTGTATCCCGTAGCTTACACAAAATTCCTTGAACCTGGCGCTAGCGAACTGGGTCCCATTATTGGTGATGATGACTCCGGGCAAGCCGAACCAAGTCACTATGTTCTTCCACATGAATTTTTCCACCTGGCACTCCGTAATCATTGCCAGTGGCTCGGCCTCGACCCACTTTGTGAAGTAATCCACCCCGATGATAATATACCTTCGTTGTCCCGAGGCCGACGGGAAGGTCCCGAGGAGGTCCATCCCCCATTGCACGAAAGGCCATGTGGAGTCTACGAGAGTGAGCGGCATTGTGGGTTGCTGGGGTGTCTTAGCGTGCCTCTGGCATGGGCCGCATCGCTGTACGTAGGCCTTCGCGTCATGGCACATGGTGGGCCAACAATACCTCTGGTGAAGGGTTTTAAAAGCTAAGGTTCGCCCGCCGATGTGGTCACCGCAGATTCCCTCGTGGACTTCAGCTAGGACCAATAGAGCCTCTTTAGGGTCTAGGCACCGTAGGAGCGAGCGGGTGAATGACCTCCGGTAGAGCTGCCCGTTCATCTCACAGTACCAGGCCTGGGTGTGCTGTAGGCGTCGGGCCGTGGCCTTGTCGGCAAGCAAAGTCCCATTTCGCTTAAACTATAACATCTCTTGCATCTATGTTACCGGTGCGTTGACCGAGGTCATGACTTCGATCATGACGGCACGGAACGGGAGCTCCTCGACCTTGGGACTGATTTCGAGGCCAGGTCTTGAAGCTAATTTCACTAGCGCATCTGTCTGCTCGTTTTGATCCCTTGGGACCCTGGATAGCACAAAGCAAGGAAAGTTAGCGGCTAGCTTCTTTACCTCGGCCAGGTATTTGGACATGTTTGGATCCTGGGCCTCGTGTCCCCCGTTGATGTGTTCGGCTAATAGCTGCGAATCGGTGTGGACATGAATGTCTTCCGCTTGCATCTCGACGGCCAACCTAAGTCTAGCTAGGAGCGCCTCGTATTCCGCCTCGTTATTCGTGGCTTTAAAGCCGAAGCGAAGGGAACATTCAAATGTTTGCCCGTTGGGACCTTCTAACACCAATCCTGCACTTGCGCTCCTTGAGTTGGCCGACTCGTCCACACGTAGGGTCCATCTCCCTTTGGGCTGCTCCAACTCTTTATCCTCAGATGGAGTTAGCTCCGAGATGAAGTTGACGATTGCTTGAGCTTTAATGGCAGTCCTCAGAGTGTATTGTATGTCGAACTCACTGACCTCCACCAACAACTTGATGAGACGACCTGAGATGTCGAACTTAGATAAAACTTGTCGGAGCGGTTGATTGGTGATTACCTTGATCAGGTGAGCCTGAAAGTAAGGGCGCAACTTTCGGACCGTTAATACAAGCGCCAGGGCCAGTTTTTCGATCGGATTGTATCGCTCCTCAGGCCCGTTCAGCACATGGCTGGTGTAGTAGACGGTAGTTGCACTCCGGAAGCTTCCTCGATCAGGACGGAGCTAACCGCGTGTTGAGGGAGCTTGGCCAAGGAAGAGGCCGAGTTGTTCCCTTGGGGAGATTGTAGCAAGGCAAGGGAGCTCGGCTAATTGTTGTTTTACCTATGCAAGGGCCTCTTCGCACTCTGCTGTCCATTTGAAGCCCTTCGGGTTCTTTAAGGCATGGAAGAAGGGGAGACATCTGTCGCCTGATTGGGACAGGAACCGAGATAGGGCAGTGAGTCTCCCATTTAGCCGCTGCACCTCCTTGATTGTCTGGGGCGACTTCATGTTAATGATGGCTCGGACCTTTTCTGGGTTGGCGTCGATCCCTCTCTCGTGTATGATAAATTCGAGGAATTTTCCTGAGCCGACACCGAAGGTGCACTTTGCGGGGTTGAGGTACATGTTGAATCTCCGCAACGTGGCAAACGCCTTAGCCAAGTCAGACATATGTGCTGCAGTCGTCCGGCTTTTGACAATCATGTTGTCAACATACACCTCAATGTTTCGCCTGATCTGCTGGGTGAACATTTTGTTCACAGTTCTCTGATATGTGGCTCCGACATTCTTTAAACCGAATGGCATGACCCGATAAAAGTATATATTGGGTCCAACCCATAGGTGGGCTTGGACCAGATAATTGGGCTTTGAGCCCAAATCAGTTAATTAGAAAGAAAACAAATAGGTGGGCAGAGAAAGGGTTTTTAGTAGAATGGTAAAACATGTAGCGTGCGGTGCGCAGCGTGTAGCGTGCGGCGACACAGTGAGAGAAAGAAAGAGGAGAGAGAGAAAAGCTAGGTTTTTGAGTTTTCTGCTTGACGATCAGTGGCCAAACTTCGTCAGTTTTGGCTCAAATTTGATGTGGAGAATCCTTGTAGTAAACTCTACAATCCTAACGGTGCCGATCTATGATTTATCCTCTCTAAGGTACTTTCCTACCATGTCTATTTGGTGAGATCTAAAATCTTTCTTAGAAGAGATCCATCAATAAGATGATGATGCAAGCCAAGATATGTGATCTTGATGTTATTATGATCTTCTTGTTATTTTAGAGAAGATCTATTGTAAACCTGTTATCATTATTGGTGATAATGGAAGTTTGAAGTGGACTACGGTCCCGTGGTTTTTCCCGTATTGGGTTTTCCATATTAAAAATTCGGTCTCACTTGTGATTGTTCAGTTGTTCTACTATTTATATTGTTTTGGTTAATATTTGCTTATAATATCAAGTTGGTATTTTTGATGAGGAACCCATTTTGATACACAAAGAGGAAAAAGAATTATTTCGCATTAATAGAATTTTTCCCAACAAGTGGTATCAGAGCTAGATTATTATTTGCTACTAATTTTCTTGTGTGATTGAAATGGAAGGTTGTTATTTGCCACTAATTTTCTTGTGTGATTGAAATGAAAGAATCAGATGGTATGATTAAATTGAACTCATCAAATTATTCCACTTAGAGGCGTATGATGGAAGATTTGCTCTATTGCAAAGATTTGTATAAGCCCATCAAAGTTAAAGAAAAACCCTCTACTATGGAAGAGGAGGAATGGGAGGTCCAACACAGGAAAGCTATTACTTATATTAGAAAATGGATGGATATAAATTTGCATGAGTATATTTCTGATGAAACCAGAGCTGATATTGTTTGGCAAAGGCTAGAAAATCTGTTTACGAAAAAAACAGTGGGAAATAGAATTTCTCTCCTTAGAAGGCTTGTTAATTTGAAATATAAAGATGGTGGCAACATTGTTGAGCACATAAGCCTATTTAAGAGTCTTGCAAACAAGTTGGTTGCTATGAAAATGAATATAGATCATGAAATGCAGGGATTGCTACTTCTCAGCTCTTTACCAGAAAGTTGGGAAACGTATGTGGTGACAATTTATAACTCCATGCCAGAGGGGATTCTAACTATAGACATGGTTAAAGATAGTTTACTGAATGAAGATGCCAGAAGGAAAGAACATGGAGAATCTTCTTCTGGTGCACTTGTTACTGAAAAGCAGGAAAGACGTGGAAGAAGTCATAGTAGAAATTCACATGGTTACAGAGGAAGATCCAAGTCTAGAAGAGATATCAGGTATTTCCACTGTAACAGGCCAAGTCATATGAAAAAAGAGTGTAGGTTTTGGAAGCGAGAACAGAATGAAAGGAATAAAAATAAAAAAAAGACCAATACAGTTGCCGCTGAAGGTGATATCATTACTGTTTGTGATAATGGATGTGTTAGTCTTGCAGCTCAGGACAGTAACTGGGTAATTGACTCTGGTACTTCATTCCATGTTACTTCTCATGGTGATTTCTTTAGATCCTACACTACTGGTGATTTTGGTAATGTTAGAATGGGAAACAATGGTACATTCAAGATTATGGGTATTGGAGATATTTTCTTAGAGACTAGTACTGGGAGCAAATTGATACTCAAAGATGTTAGACATGTTCCAGATATTCATCTGAATTTGATATCTACAGGCAGACTTGATGATGAGGGATTTGCACATTATTTTGGTGAAAGCAAATGGAAGCTCACTAAAGGTTCTCTAGTTGTGGCGAGAGGAAAGAAGTTAAACGCTTTTTATATTATGGAAGCTAAGCTACACAAAGGAGAGATTAATACAATTTAAAAGGGTGAAAGCATAGATCTTTAGCATAAGAAGCATGGTCATATCAGCGAGAAGGGACTTCAAACTCTTGCTAGAAAACAGTTCTTACCAGAGTTACAAGGTACATCTCTTAAATCTTGTGATCATTGCTTAGTTGGAAAAACACATAGAGTTGCATTTCATACTTATCCGCTATCTAGAAGATTAAATATTATTGATTTAGTTCATACTGATGTCTGTACTATGCAAACTAGAACTATTGGAGGTGCTCTTTATTTTGTTACTTTTATTGATGATCATTCTAGAAAAGTTTGGGCTTTTGCTTTGAAATCTAAAGACCATAAAGTTATAGACATGAAAAGGCAGAAAGGACAAAATCTGGAAAAGGAACCAGATTCACTGTTTGATGCATAAATTACAGAAATATCATTATGAAACTTCAATCCTCTAAAATTTTCAGGATTAGGATGAGGACAAGGATCAGACTAACTGTAGGAAGGGGTTAGAATACTTGTCTTTGATCAATTTTGATCTCGATGAAATGTTTTGAGCCCAAAAGAACTTAATCCCCAATTCTTCTTCTCTTCTTCTCCTTTCCTTCTTCTTCTCTCTTTCTTCCTATCTTCTCCACGTAGGCTGCCTTCTCAGTTTCCTTAGGAATGAAGGCAGAGAGTCTTAAACGGTGGGATTTGTTATTTTGCATATTTTACAGTTTAGTCCTTATATTACATATTTTTACAATTAGGTCCTCAAATTTTTACAAATAGATCCTCAAAATTTTACAAACAGATCCTCACATCTTATAAATAGGTTTTCAGTTTCATTTGAGCTCATCTATAGAATTTAAAATGGATAGTAACTTTGCTATTAAACTCTTATACGAAAATTTAGAAACAAGGAATGCGAGGGATATTACACTCTTGTGCTCCTCTCGTCTTCCGGCCATCAAAGACTCCGTTGCAACATACTAGTTCGCACATTGGAGCATCTCTGGGACAGCCGTGGGTAGTCTCTCGACGAGGGACCAGAAAAACCTGGAGGGTCGCAGCCCCATCATGAATGCCTGCATTATCAGAGATGGGTGAGCGTCGGGTAACCCCCGGATTTTTGTGGCAAAACGGTTCACGAATTGGGAAAGAGACTCATCCTCCTTCTAGTTAAGCCCGAGGAGCAGGGTGACGGATGGCTTCGGCCGGGTGTAGGCCAGGAAGTTGAGCTCGAAATCTTTGGCGAGCTGGTCAAAGGACGTGATTGATCCGACCCTCAGCCTGTTAGACCACGCTCGGGCCGGGCCCCTGAGGGTAGTAGGAAACGCCTTGCATATCAAGGCATCAGAAGTCCCATACAATGCCATTTAGGCTTGGAAGGTAGCCACATGCTCCGTCGGGTCTATGCCGTCGTTATAGGTATCGAGAGAGGGAGGTGGAAGCTTAGGGGAACTCGTCTTTCCTGTATCTCGGGGGCAAATGGGGATCCTCGGTGAGTGTCTTCCCCGAGCTCCTCCTTAGACTTACAGATTTCTCTTTGCACCTCGTCGAGTTGTTGGTTGACGGAGTGCAGCTGGGCTCGAAGGGAGTTTGTCGAGTCCAACGATAATACCTTGGGTTCCAGCAGCGTGCTGGGATTTCCCGACACCCCTTCCGTGAGCGAGGTTGGGACCGCCTCGGTCGAGGCCGAGGGCGCCCTTGGGATCGGAGGCGTCATAGGCATTAGAGCTAGTGGTCCTGGCCGCTGTGGAGGCGGGGTCGTCGATAGCTGTGCCAGTTGCGAAATAAGCGGGATGATGGCCTGCGTCATCCCGATCATAGTTTGAACTTGATTGGCAAGGCTCCAGAATGCCTCATGCGGAACGACCGACTGGCTGGTTGCGACGCCCTCGGGTGGCGACAACCCGGGGTTGGTGAATAGCCGCCAGTAGCGTTCTGAAGTCGCGATGGGGTCTTCCATTTGGAGCCCATCGGGTGGTGGGGGGCACTCCCAAGTCCCTCCGGCCGAGCGAGATCCCTCCACCATGCATTCGCATGGGTCAGTCTGTTGGTCTCGTGACATCGGGCCTTCCTTCTAACGCCAATTTGTTGAGTACCTTTATGCCGTGGTCGTTGAGTCAACACGGCTGGATTCAGGTCCGAATGCATCGATATCTCCTTGATAGATCTTCAAGTAGACCGCAGACGTTGGGTTGATCGAAGTGGGTCCTCAACCCGCTCCAGGAGGAGGCTTCCCTTCCAAGCACGGTTCGCCTCGCGCCTTTTGGCTCTCACACACGTGTCGGTCGGGAAGATGCGACCCGACCCCTCCAATGGTTAAGTTAGTATACGGTTGTGGATGGTTTGCTTCAGAAAAAAGGAGAAGAAGAAGATCCCCTCTCACAGCATGGTCCGGGGGTTTTTATGTTGGAGGGAGGGCTGACTCCCGGGGTATAGTATCGTGCAACCTCGGGTCTTCGTGCTACGTCCATAGGCTGCCGTCTCGAGCTTTCTGGAATGGTGCTATGAAGGCGCCGTTTCGGGCTCTCTGGGACGACGCTATCCCTCGGCGCTCGTGCCCGCACGAGCGTTCTCTAGAGGGATCACGTTGGTGTCGCTTCGGCTTCCCGGACGACGCCAGATCAGATGACGCCCACGCCCGTATGAGGACGTGGTTCGGAGGGGCCACATCGGTCCGCCTCTCAAGCTTCCCGGGGCACGGCATGCAGATCGCGACGCGCGCCCACGCCCGTATGAGGATGTGGTTCGAGGGTGACATATGGTGCCCTGGTCGGCGCTCGTTCGTGCTCGACGGCCAGGGTCGCCGAGTTGAAGCCGAGGTGGTCTACCATCTCAACTTTTATATTAACGTGACAAGAAAGCACCATCCATGAGCGGAGCGGCGGCGCGGGCACGTGACCTATCGAAGCAAAGAGATGTCTATTAGGATCATGATCATCTTCATTTCATCTCAGTGCTGTGGATCAATGAAGTGGCTGTCACTTTAGTCGACTGCAAAAACCAGAAGTGGATTCACTGCAAATACCTATCCATGTGTGATGATAATGCAGCAGAGGTTGCACATCAATGCCATTTGATTTGTGGAACCTTCTGCGGTCAGAAACAAAGACAGTCAACCACTAGGATGTTCCTTGTGGAATTCCCTGGTCCAGATGATGGAAGTCCTTACCCAACATTGGGTGGAATCCATGTGTGTTTCACACTCATGTTTCGTCCTGCACAAGCTAAATAGCTAGTTTGCATGCATCAGGCGCACGGTCCCTTTCCTGAGCTGCTTAACCCCACAGCGACTGAGAATATTCCGGTAAGGCCATGCGCAGCACAGTCATCGAAAAGACAGCTAGGTTAGGTTTATGGGCAGCATAGTTGACCTACAAACCAACAACAGAGAGCAAAAATTTTCCAGACTACCATTTGTCCCACTTCACCACAGAGCAACAGAAGCTAGCTAGGAGATTGGAGAGCATTTAATGATCGGACCTTTTAAGATCATTAATGATTATTTACCAAACTTGCAACGATTGATTTTTATCCTTGTGGGGTACTTATGTAAGAAACATTAACATTAAGGCTTCTACTCTGTTAATTTTATAGCTTAAGTTTTCCTTAAATTTTGTAATCAAACATTCTGGTGCAGCCAAGTCATACCACATTGTTAGGACAGTCCTTCTACAATCTTGCCAATAATTCGACAAATTCAGGCAAATGGTGTACACGTTATGTTTGTACTAAATAAAATGATAAAAAAAAACAAGTATCTTATTTGTCATAAAAGTCCTACTTAAATCATACTGAACGAACGAGGTAGCATGTCAACCACATGCAGTGGTGACATTGATGGCTGAGTTCCTGTTACTTCAACCACTTAACTCTCTCGACCGACTAAAACTTCCAGTTTAAGAAGACTGAACTCGAACATCCATTAGATTTAGAAGAATGATCGGAGGACAAGGCCTCACACGACTCTCTATGTACTCTTGTTCCATCATCATACCCCCAACGATGTTTTAGAAGCATCATTGCATGAAATAAAGCAGCTGCTCTGTGTCTTTTCTTCACTTTCGTGGTAATCTACCTACGAAGTTCCATCTTTCACCAATTCAATTTTGATCGTTAATTTTCGTGAAGTTCACGTAGCCTAATCTATTTTTGTAGAACCATGTGTCATGAAGATTAGAGATCATTTTGTTTAAAACTTAGGAAAAAATCCTCAAAAATTAAAAAACACTTATATCTAATGTCTATTGTCCCACAAGTTTAAGATTGAAAAGTGCTTGCATCTAACATCCTCTTCCTCCAAAAGACGGTCATACCTAAAGAGAGGAGCTTATTCTTGCCGTACTGATTTAATGAGAATACATCTTTCATATGTTCCACTATATCACGTCTAAAAAAACTGTTTATCTACTGTAATAATTGACGTAGTACGTCCAGCATATGATATGGATTCCACCTATTAATTCTCGATGGTTAGAAAATAATAAACATATCACTTCTAACTCCTTAGATTTACCCAAAACTTTTCTCCTCTCATTGCGCTTCCACTTACCCTGTATATTGTGTTGTTGCGTTGATGGTGGATTGAGCTAGGATTAAGATGGTGTTTTGCAGTTTGCTTCCTTGATATTTGAATGTACCATTGAATCTGGTTTGAATCCTTCAAACGATGAGATTGGTTATGTCAAAAGGATTACCAGGACAAGAAATTGGAGTCCATCACTGACGAGCCTCCGGATGTCCGGGAAACCTACCATGAATGTTTGGCTACTTATCTTCTGAACTATAAATATCTTTTCATGAATCTATAGGGTCCCACAAACAAAATATGCATGATCAATGTTTTCATAGCGTTACTAGAAAAGCATATGCGAGCTGCAATTAACCAAAAAAAACAAAAAAAAATCAATATCGAGGCCAGACGATCTAGTATTGTTATTGCCTAGAGGTTTGACTGGTAATAGACGATGTTAAGTTTCGATTTATAAATTTTGTTTCTTTTGACAAAAAAATAAAAGACTATATCAAGGCCATTACGACTGGCCAATTTATTAATACAATTGTCATACAAAATCACCAATTAACTTCAAAAAAAGAATAACTCATTTTAATGAATAATTGAAGGGACTCAACCAACTCAGCCTACTTCGAGAATCGATTCCTACCCCTAACGATGGAAGGCTACGTGGATTAATTTTATTGCTTCAAGCTTATCGACTTAATATTATTATATGAGGGGGTTTAGATTCGATCTCGTGATATAACGTGTCACACATGTACATATTTAATATATTTACATCGCATGCAAATATATATATACTTATCTAGTAGGTGTAAAACATTCACATCCACAAGCACGCCAGATGATCATGGACTTCAACCTAATATGATTAGGCCTCAGCCAGTAGACCTAATCACTTACATTAGGATCTATGTACATATCAATACATCTCTATGCACGATGATCATCCATCTCGTCAGTGTCGCGATCGTCTGAATCGACCTCAGGGGTCCCGCTACCACCTCCAGGCTTCCACCGCGCCTTTAGGATAATTACAACATAATTACAGGCACGCAGGCCCGATAATCAACAAAAAAATTAAGGCTCGCAGGCCCCAATAATCAACAAAAAAATGAAGGCTCGCAGGCCCCAATAATCATATACACACATCACAAAGTCCATGATCATCTACCCATATCACATCACATCACATATATATATATATATCATATAGGATTACTAGATAAATAATAATATTTACTTAAACTTTTTAAATAACTAAATTTTGAAATCAAGGACATACAAGGAATCTTCTAAATTTTGAAGAGTATTTTGTTCATTCTGTCATAAGGGACAATTGAAATTTCTAAAATTTCAAGGGATAAAATTGTCTTTTAATCGAAAAACCCTAATTTCCATTCCCTCTGCTTTCTGCAGCCGACGCCACCCTGTCGGCGACGACCATCAATTATGCTGAGGGCACCGCGAGGGCACAACTTGTGCTGCGGCGCGCGACGCAAAGACTCATAGCGCTATCCTCACGGCGTATAGTGCCCATGGCGCTATCCGCGGGCCTCCCAGCGGATGCCCTTGCGGCACTGCCCTTGCGGGGCAAAGCCTGCCGGCAGCGTTGCCCCCCGCGGGATCTGGCGTTGCGCTTGTGGGAAGGCCACTTGCGAGCCCAGCGCCCACAGGCGTTGCCCCTGTTGGGTGCGACGCTACCTCCGCGGGTGGCGCTCGCCCATGCGGGCTCCCTATGCGTATGCGGCTAGTGCTGCCACCGTGGGCAAACGACCATCGACGACCCCGCGCACGACCATGGCTGCAAGCAGCCTTGGCCAAATTACGAGGGCAACAACAATTGCTGCCCTCTCTCGTCTTTTGCATCAACGATTTTGGTGTCAAAAGCGTATCCAGAACACAACACATGCAGTTCATAAGCCAATCATCGCACGATGAACCTGTCTCTGATACCACTTCTGGGAAATCGGGAGATTCGACATCTCATGCGCAGCGAAAAACAAAAACAAGATCGGATTTCCTATAGTTATGTACTTGGCCCTCGTGTGACGATTGGTGAGCAAAAATCATAAATCCGAAAAATCTGCATGTATCATGTTAGAAGCGTTACTTGGAGAGATCGTATATCCCCAAAAATTTCAGATCCGATGAAGAGGATGAAGGAGCACTAGCGTACGCCTCTCTAGCGATAATCCACATAGCGGACTCAGCAACGACGCTCCTCAGATTACCATGGGATCTCTCTCCACCTACACCACAAGACTGCTGGAGCCAAGGAGAAGGAGAGGAGATTGAGGAGAATAGGAGGATGACTACCAAAAGCTCTCAGCCTATGAACCAAGAGGTTCCTCTCTAATTAGCCCCTGTACTGTATCCTTAATATCTTCATACGAGTAGCTATAAAACCAGCCACTTCCATCATATGGACATGTATACAATACAAGTTTATCCGGTTATCTCAATGTCCCTCTCAAGTAACCTATAACCGAGATTATTTAAGATCTATGTTTAAAGATGAATCGATTTCATTATCATAAACTCATCACTATCTGATTCTCATTGGACAGATCCAAGGACATCACAATATACATCCATATAATATAAAAAAATGTTAATAATCATAAGCAATGAGATTAATGCAATGTGTTACAGGTGTCATCAATCACGTGATTAGCTTGTAAGGCACCTATAACTAACAATTCTGAGTTCGTTCGAGAGAGTTATAACTCTTTTAGTGCGATAGGTTCAAGTCAACCTTGCGTGACCCATGCTTGGGGCCCCTAGCCAGCTCTGGTCCTCGACCAGCTCAGGTCGTGACGTGCACTTAAGCACTAGACAATAAATACAACATGAGTGTGATCATACCGACACTAAAGCATCATATCTCATTTGCTCCCAAGTTAAATGTGCTTGGGACGAGATTAATATTAGGATGGGTGAACCCCTGAGAAGTCCTCTTGTTATACCCCTTTTTATGCCCGAGTGACGAAAATCAATGTCATATAACATCGAGTCAATGCTTCTTACACCCGAAATCTATAATGATCGCTTTGTGGTCACTAGCATGTTTCTCGAAGGGAGCTTTCAAGATTAGGGTCGCAATGCGATTCCTAATTCGTTTAAGAAAATTATGATTGCTTCAACGAAACGAAGTCGAGTTGACCTCACGTGACCAGTGCTTGGGGGCCTCGCCTAGCTCTGGCCGCGACGTGCACTTAGGCGTTGGATGACTAACACACCTTGGGTGCGATCACACCAACGCTATAGCAAGAAATCCAATCATAACTACAAATAAAACATGTTTGGACAAGAGTTGTACTCGGATGGGTAACCCCTTAGAAGTCCTTGTGTTACATTCTTTTTGCGCCCAAACGATGAAAACTAATGTCGTAGATCGAGACGATGGTTCTTCGGCTCAAAATATACAATAACAACTTCATAATTAACCATATGGGCTCGAAGAGAGCTTTCCAAAAGAGAGTTTACCATATTGGAGAAAGAACACTGATGTTGTTAGCCTCTTTTTGTATCGAGTGATAAAAACCAATGCTATTGACCACCAAGGCAATGGTTGTTAGGCCCAAAATCTTGATCGCTTTATCGCCAATCAAGTGGGGCTTAAAGAGAGCTTTTCGAATAGGGATCACAATGTCCATTCTAAATTTGTTCAAAAAAATTATAACTATTTTAATACTACAAGGTCGACTCATCGTTACGTGACCCGTGGACGACTCCCACCCAACTCAAGCAGTGATGTGTACTTAGTCATGCTTTGTTCAATTAACAAGAGAACTAGTGTTTTTACTCGATTCTATAAGTGGGAGAATGAGGGAACAAAGGCTCACTAGCGCATAGGCTTGCGTCGTTTGTTTATGCTTATGCTTACTTCTCTTTTTGGCATTGAGCACTACTCGATCTTGAAGTCGAGAATTAGTTTTGATCTTAATAGGATGATCGAGAACCTTAAGTCATGATTGTGTACCAACTTAAAATTTTATTCATGATTTTGCTAATGCTAAATAACTCCTAATGAGATGCATGACTAGCAAAATCATAAATTTTATACACATCCTTATGCTCCAAAAAAGTTTATGAAAAGACATCATTGAACTAAAATTACGATAACATCAAAAATAATTTTAAAAAACATATTGATTTTAAAATTCATACTATATATACGATCACACAAATCCTAATTAGATGTTAATAAGGATATTTAGTCTCACATTAGTTGAATAAAGAAACCAAAAATTTATAAGTTCATCAGAATCATTCTTACTCTTAGAGACACATTTTAGGACACCTAAGCCCCAAAAAGATAAATAACATGAATACACTTAAAACAGATGAACGTTCATATATCCTCAAGTCATTTAAAAAAGGTCTAATTTAGTTATCAGTTATCCCTATGTGTTACAATCTACGCTTTGTCAAGGTAGATATGGATAGATCCTGAATGTAATTTTATTTCATGGTATTAGAACAAATTCTGTCTATCCTACCAATGTAAGGCCATGAACTCAATTATATATTGGAATTAAATACAAAGCAAAACGACCATGGGAAGTGTAAGACTACGGACAAAGCAAAACGATGAAAATAAGAAAAGGAAATTGACAGACAAAGAGAATAAAAAAAATTGAAGGAAATAATATAATAATGTACCCTTTAATATATTTTCTTGATATATGACTTACCCTATTCATTCATAGATCTAATCAATTATCCAATAAAACTAAGATTGGTCGAGTCAATGATCAATCGGTTTTGGTAACTACGATTCAACAATGCAGTCATGTTTTTTACAGAGTATGTCCACCAAAACAGTAACAATCTAACAATTATCTTTCCTAATGACTGAAGAAGAAAGCCAAAAGAAATTACCAGCAAATAAACAATATATATCAAAAGCTAACAATTTAAAGGTACATAAACATTCAATCAAACACACTGACAAAGAATGTAAATTATCTAGTGCATGTGCATGCTGGCGCTAAAACATGTTTTCCTAGCCCATATGAGTGGCATTCAATGCTCTTAAAAGAGAAGCAACTTCTTGAAAAAGGAACATTAAAAAAAATCCAAACAAAATAAATAGATGTGTTTGTACAAATCCCTTGTATAACACGATTTAATAAGATCATTCACAAAAACAATCCTATAAATATATCCATAAAAATTATCATTATGCTTGGGGCAGGAAAAAAACATATGAGCACCGTTCATATGCAACCATCAACATTTTCAACTGAATTAAATATAAATCTCAACTGGGAAATAAGAAATTAGAGAAAAATATATCATCTAAAGCAGACATTAAGTTTATCATCTAGCTCAACAATACCATCAGTACAATCCCAAGCCCTAATAATTGAAGTTAACAAATGTGCAAATTATACAAAGATGCATTTGATGGGTATGGGACGTACCATTCAAGCCTTTAATAACAAGCATATATCATATCAAAAGCTAACCATTTAACAGTACACAAACATTCAATCAAACACACTGATAGAGAATGTAAATTACGATAGTGTCACAACCATTGCAACGAATACCACAATATGGTGCCAAAACATATTTGCACGAACCCAATGTAAAAATCATTTACATATATCCCACATTTGTACCTATGTGATTATAACTCATAAATTTGGTATAAGATCACCGGTATAAATGCTCTTAAAAGAGCAGCAACTCCATGAAAACAAAACATTCAGATAAATATTCAAACAAAACAAGTGGATGCATTCATGCCAATCCCTTATATATCACAATTCAACAATATCATTCACGAAAACAATCCTATCAATACCCATACAGATGATTCTTATGTTTGGGGAAGGAAAAATACATGTGAGCACCTTGATTGACACATTATAAAATAAAAAATTACAATTTAAGCAGAAATTACATTTTGCATCATTTACCTCACCATTATCAATAGCACAAACCCAAACCCTAAAATTTAAACAAACATATGATACATTATAAAGTTATAAACAAAGATGCATCTGCTCAGTATATGGCATATCAGTCACACAAAGCCTAATATTTAAACAAACATATGACACATTATAAAACAAAGATGCATGCTGGGTATGGGGCATACCATTCAAGCCTTCAATAACAAACACATAAATCCCAAATATGCAGCTATGTAATTACAACTCAATTTTAGGATAAGATCACCTTCAATAACAAACGCATAAATCTCACAAATGCAGCCATGTGATTATAACTTGTAATTTTAGAATAAGATCGCCGCTATAGTAAATTAGTAATAATAGACCATACACAATTGCACATATACATAACAGGTTCACCAGAGTAAGTGCTTTTAAAAGAGAGGATATAAATGATCCTTATGCTTCGGCCAGCGAAAAACTCACGACCCTTCATGTGAAATCATCCACTTTTTTAACTAAATTAAATATGACTCTCAACTGAAAAACAAAATATTAGAGAAAAAAATGTCATCTAGAGCAGACATTATGTTTTACATCATCAAGCTCAACAGTATCACCAACACAATCCCAAGCCCTGATAACAAAAATAACATTTGTGCAAATTATACAAAGACGCATTTGATGGGCATCGAGCATACCGTTCAAGATTTCAATAACAAACACATCATATCAAAAGCTAACAATTTAGAACTACCCAAACATTCAATCAAACACATCGACGGAGAATGTAAATTATGTAGTGTCACAAACATTGCAATGAATACGAGCATGCAAAGGTGCCAAAACATCTTCCACAAACTCAAGGTGAAAGACATTCACAATTCACATAAATCCCACATGTAGCTAGGTGATGAAAATGACAAACACTTATTTCGACAAAATGCACAAATGAAAAAGCTATCATATTTTAGGTCCTTTAGATATACATAACACTCAATTGCACATTTACGTACCAATGCAAAACCACAAAGGCATTTAGCTTGACACACCTGGATGATCATGTGAACTAATAAATTCTGAATTGTACATAAATTCCAAATAACAGCATGTTATGTACAATGCCTTTGTAGACAGTGTAGATTACAAATACTAAAATTGTATGCATCAAACCTTAACTCGAAGGGAATTGTTTATTGCCAATTCCAAACAGAGTTGTCTTTTTTATATGATACCAAAGCAACATTTACTCTCACCAAAACAACTATTGATAACTTGCATCAATACATCTTACTCACATATCAGTGCAGATTATTTTAACAACTTCAACATTGAGGAGAGGCAAATGGATCAAAAGAAAAGAATTAAGTAGCAAGATATCCAAACTTAACACATGGATATATTTGGACCCACCATTATTGTAGGACAATTGAATATGAACATTGGAACAAAAGAAGTTCCTAGTAAATAACCATAGATATGTAACTACTCAATTAAAGATTTTCAACCTTACAACTAAAATGGAGCAATCTTCAAATGTAACCATCCACAATTTCTATTCATTTAAATAAGGATTCGACATAAAATTTGAAAAACTAGAGAAGAATATGTTGGCTAGAGCAGACAACATTCATCAGTTTACATCATCTAGCCAACCAACAAAAGAAAAGAGGGCGATGATATCATCGACACAATCCCAAATGATGCTTACTGAACAAACATTTATGCAAACCATAAAAGGATCATTTACTTTGCGAGGTGTACATCCAAACCTTGAATAACAAACAAATTTCAATAGCAACACAACAACAAACAAAATAATAATGACACACACTTCCTCTAGATGCCTCATTACTTCAATCAATAATGATGCATCCAAACATAAGCTTTGCAAGTATAGATCTATGAGGAAGCGAACAGAAAAGACCTCCCAAGGAAAGTTCATTCAAACAAGAAACTCTATTACCACACAGCACGTCACACATTCTGCATATCGAGTAACAAGTAACAACTAGAGAGAATATTAAGCAAGACTTGAGCCATTGGTCTCAACTTGTTTACTTTCCAGCAAACTCATAACAAATAGCCAAAGCAACAGAGAACCAGAGTAGCAATGTACTGGACACCCAAGTTCGAACAGCAACAACAAAATAATACAATATTTCTCATAAAATAGGCGACATAAACCTGTGTCAAACATATGTACCTAGCATAACTCATGGTAGTATAAGACACTTATCAATCACACAATATGCTCAAGTTTCATTTAAAAAAAAAAAAGCATATGCTAGAACGCTATAATGTATCTGTGCAGACACATTATGCAGGCACTAAGCATAATTTCAACATGTAGCTTGTCAGAGAAAATATTTGAACAGCATGTTCTTCAGCACTCCTTTGCAAACAATGTCTTTTTTATATGAATCTCAAATGACAAATAATATATCCTTGGAGCAGACATTATGTTTTACATCATCTAGCTCAACAATATTATCAGCACAATCCCAAGCCCTAGTAGTGTTGAAAATAACAAGTAAACTTTTTCTTAAAAGCTTAATGAACCGAATATCAGGAAAATAACAAATTTTAAGAAAAAGAAGAAATATATAAAGCACAACAAAAATATAAACATTAAAAAATAATCCTATTATTGAAAAGTAAACAAAAAACAAGTCTTTAAATTGACATGTAAACTTTTCTTAAAGGTCCATCAGAACAAACTACAATCAGGAATAATATAACTTCAAGAAGCATAAATTATAGAAGCACAATGATCATGAAAATGTTCAAAGTAATTTATCTTAAAAGAGATAAAAGGAGAAAAGAAGGATTGATTGGGCATCAAACTCTTTTATAAATTTGAAGGGTAAACAAAATCGAAACAACAATTAACAAAATTTGTAAGAGGTTCAGATTCATTTTCGTCCATGAACAAAATTTGAGGCGTTATGCACCTTCGCTCATACAAAGCTTCATAAAAAGTCGTTTGAATGCTCGAATGGTAACTATTATTGCAAGTGAATTCAACAATAGACATATCTTTATCCCAATCACCTTTCCAATCCGTAATCTCCATAAGCAATCCACTCAAATTTAAAAATTTAGCTTCAATCCCTTTTCTACTTCATTTCTAGAGTAGATTAAATGTGGATCTCATAGTTATCCTTTTTTAATTTGTTGAACGAGATCATATTGCACCTAGATAGAGGATATCAATATCATTAAGTCTTGCTCTTGTCTCATAACATCAAATCATAATTTTGTTCCAGTAATAATAATATCACTGATGTAATGATTATTATTAGGGCTTATGTGTCTGTGATAATGATTTAATTACATGAGGAAGCACCGCGAGAGCATGGAGGTGATAACGGGTCCCACTAGAAGATAACTCAAGAGGACCAGATGTCCTGGTCATCCTAGATTCCTATAACACATCAAAGAAAATTCTCATTGATCTCTATATAATTTCCTAAACCTCAATATAATTTTGCACATCAAATGTATGAAATATTGCAGAGATCCTCAAATCATGCTCCGGTACCACCTTTGTCACACCTCTCGAATTATGGCATTCAGATGGTACGACCCTATCTCAAAATCTATTATATTAAAATTTAATCAGCAATCCAATCCAAGATACAAACAACATTTGAGGACACTAAAAATCATTCAAATCATACTTCATTCCATTTTCTTCTTCATTCCTCCAATAGATTAAATGTGGATCTCGTAATTATCCTTTTTCAATTTGTTGAACGAGATCAAATTACAACTAGATAGAAGACATCAACATCTTTTTCTCATACCCTTTTCTCATAATATTCAAATCATAGTTTTCTTCCAATAATAATAATATCATTGATGTAATGATTATTATTAGGGCCTGTGTCTGTGATGATTTAATTAAACGAGGAAGGATCGCGGGAGTAAGGAGGTGACAACGGGACACACGAGAAGATGAAGCAAGAGGACCAAATGTCTTTGTCATCCTAGATTCCCAAAAGACATCAAAGAAAATTCTCATCGATCTCTATACAATTTACTAAACCTCAATATAATTTTGCACATCAAAAATATAAAATATCACAGAGATCCTCAAATCATGCTCCTGTACCACCTCTGTCACGCCTCTCAAATTATCACATTGACCCTATCTCAAAATAATTTATATTAAAATTTAATAAGCAATCTAATCCATGATCTAAACTACATTTGAGGTCACAAAATCATTCAAATCAAACTTCACAACCATAATCCACAATTCATAAGCCTGTGTAGTTATAATCATATACCACATCACTCGATAATTCATAAAATCCAAAGCCTTTACAGGGGGAGACCTTCAGGAATACAAAATCCCCAACTTGAAATTCAATATCTCATTTTCTATTGTCAGCATAGTTCCTTTGACGACTCCGATCAAACTTTTGCCATTTTCATATAACTCAAATCTTTTAGTACTCTGTTGTTCTTAGTCTGGTGCTAAAAACTTTGTATCGCCAACTTCCACCCAATATATAGGCGTTATGTACATTCGCCCATAAAAAGTTTCATAAGGAGCCATTTAAATGATCGAATGATAACTATTATTGTAAGTGAATTCAATAATAGACATATCTTTACCCTAATCACCTTTCCAATCCGAAATCTCCATAGGCAATTCTCTGAAATTAAAAAATTCACCTTCAATCCCTTTTCTGCATAATTTCTAAAGTAGATTAAATGTGGATCTCATAGTTGTTCTTTTTCAATTTGTTGAATGATATTAGATTGTACATAGATAGAGGCCATCAATATCATTGACTTTGGCCCTTTTCTCAAAACATTAAAATCATAATTCTCTTCCAATAATCATAATATCATTGATGTAATGATTATTTTTAGGGCCTACGTGTCCGTGATAATGATTTAATTACACGAGGAAGCACCACGAGAGCTTGGAGGTGACAACGGGACCCATGAGAAGATGAAGCAAGAGGATCAAATGTCCGTGTCAACCTTTATTCCTAAAAGACATTAAAGAAAATTCTCATCGATCACTATATAATTTACTAAACCTTAATATAATTTAGCATATCAAATGTATGAAATATCTCAGAGATCCTCAAATCATGCTCTGGTACCACCGCGGACACTCCCCCCGAATTATCACATTCAGAAGGTGCGACCCTATCTCAAAATCCATTATATTAAAATTTAATCAGCAATCAAATCCAGAATACAAACTACATTTGAGGACACTAAAAATCATTCAAATCAAACTTCAAACCCATAATCCACAATTCATAAGCTTGTGTAGTTATAATCATACACCACATCAATCGCTAATTCATAAAATATAAATCCTTTTTAAGGAGAGACCTTCATGAATACAAAATCCCCTACTTAAAATTCAATATCTCATCTTCTATTGTCGACAGAGTTCCTTTGGCAACTTCGATCAATCTTTATTCATTTTCTTATAACTTGAATTTTTTAGAACTCTCTTGTACTTCGTCTGGTGCTAACAACTTTCTATCGCCAGCTTCCGCCCAACATATAGGTATTATGTACATTCGCTCATACAAAGTTTCATAAGGATCTCATAGTTATCTTTTTCTTCTTTTTCGTTCCTCAAGTAGATTAAATGTAGATCTCATAGTTATCTTTTTTCAATTTGTTGAACGAGATCATATTACACCTAGATAGAGGACATCAATATCATTGAGTCTTGCCCATTTCTCATAACATTCAAATCATAATTTTCTTCCAATAATCATAATATCATTGTTGTAATGTTTATTATTAGAGCCTGTGTGTCTGTGATAATGATTTAATTACACGAGGAAGCACTGCGGGAGCATGGAGGTGACAACGGGACCCACGAGAAGATGAAGCAAGAGGACGATATGTCCTTTTCATCCTAGATTCCTAAAAGACATCAAAGAAAATTCTCAATGATCTCTTTATAATTTACTAAACCTCGATATAATTTTACACATCAAATGTATAAAATATCTCAGAGATCCTCAAAACATGCTCTGGTACCACCTCTGTCACGCCCCCCGAAATATCACATTCAGAAGGTGCGACCCTATCTCAAAATCCATTATATTAAAATTTAATCATCAATCTAATCGATAATCCAAACTACATTTGAGGACACTAAAAATCATTCAAGTTATACTTCACACCCATAATCCATAATTCATAAGCCTATGTAGTTATAATCATGCACCACACCACTCGATAATTCAAAAAATCCAAAGCCTTTGTAAGGGGAGACCTTCAGGAATACAAAATCCACGACTTGAAATTCAATATCGCGTCTTCTATTGTCAGCATAGTTCCTTTGGCGACTTCCATCAGTCTTTAGCAAATTTCTTCTTACTCAAATCTTTTTAGAACTCTCTTATACTTCATCTGGTGCCAACAACTTTCTATCGCCAACTTCCGCCCAACATATAAGCGTTATGTACATTCGCTCATATAAAGTTTCATAAGGAGCCATTTGAATGCTCGAATGGTAATTATTATTGTAAGTGAATTCAACAATAGACATATCTATACCCAAATCACCTTTCCAATCCAAAATCTCCATAGCAAATCCTCTAAAATTTAAAAATTCATTCTCAAACCCTTTTCTCCTTCATTGATGTAATGATTATTATTAGGGTCGGCGTGTCTATGATAATAATTGAATTACACAAGGAGATGACAACGGGACCCACGAGAAGATGAAGAGGATCATATGTCCTTGTCATCTTAGATTCCTAAAAGACATCAAAAAAATTCTCATAGATCTCTACATAATTTACTAATCCACAATATAATTTTAAACATCAAATGTATGAAAAATCTCAGAGATCCTCAAATTATGCTCCGGTACCACCGCTGTCACGCCTCCCAAATTATCACATTCCGAAGGAGCGACCCTATCTCAAAATCCATTATATTAAAATTTAATCATCGATCTAATCGAGAATCCAAATTACATTTGAGGACACTAAAAATCATTCAAGTTATACTTCACACCCATAATCCACAATTCATAAGCCTGTGTAGTTATAATCATACACCACATTACTCGATAATTCATAAAATCCAAAGCCTTTGTAAGGGGAGACCATCAGGAATACAAAATCCCAAACTTGAAATTCAATATCTCGTCTTCTATTGTCAGCATAGTTCCTTTGGCGACTCTGATCAGTCTTTAGCCATTTTCTTCTAACTCGAACCTTTTTAGAACTCTCTAATGCTTCGTCTGGTGCTAACAACTTTCTATCGCCAACTTCCGTTCAACATTTAAGCGTTATGTACATTCGCCAATACAAAATTTCATAAGGAGCCATTTGAATGCTCGAATGCTATCTATTATTGTAAGTGAATTCGAAAATAGACATATCTTTACCCCAATCACCTTTCCAATCCGAAATCTCCATAGGCAATCCTCTAAAATTTAAAAATTCGGCTACAACCCTTTCCTTCATTCCTCAAGTAGATTAAATGTGTATCTCATACTTATCCTTTTTCAATTTGTTGAACGAAATTTATTGCACCTAATCAATATCATTGAGTCATGCCCTTTTATCATAACATTCAAATCATAATTTTCTTCCAATAATCATAATATCATTGATATAATGATTATTATTACGACCTGCGTGTCTGTGATAATGATTGAATTACACAAGAAAGCATCGTGGGAGCAAGGAGGTAACAACAGGACCCACGCGAAGATGAAGTAAGAGAACCAGATGTCCTTGTCATCCTAGATTTCTAAAAGACATCAAAAAAAATTCTCATAGATCTCTATATATTTTACAAAACCTCAATATAATTTTGCACATCAAATTTATGAAATATCTGAAAGATCCTCAAATCATGTGCCGGTACCACCACTATCACACCTCCCGAATTATCACATTCAGAAGGTGCGACCCTATCTCAAAATCCATTATACTAAAATTTAATCAGCAATCTAATCCAAAATCCAAACTACATTTGAGGAGACTAAAAGTTATTCAAGTCATACTTCACACCCATAATCCACAATTCATAAGCCTATGTAGTTAAAATCATACATTTCACTCAGTAATTCATAAAATCCAAAGCTACATAAAGAATCATTTGAATGCTCGAATGGTAACTATTATTTTAAGTGAATTCAACAATAGGAATATATGCACCCCAATCACATTTCCAATCCAAAATCTCGACAAGCAATATTCTAAATTTTTAAAATTCGACTTCAGTCCTATTTATTCTTCGTTCCTCAAGTAGATTAAATGTGTATCTCATAGTTAACCTTTTACAATTTGTTGAAAGAGATCATATTGCACCCACATAGAGAACATCAATATCATTGAGTTTTGCCCTTTTCTAATAACATTCCAATCATAATTTCTTCCAATAATCATAATATCATTGATATAATGATTATTATTAGGGCTTGTATGTCTGTGATAATGATTTAATTACACGAGAAAGCACCACAGGAGCATGGAGGTGCCAACGGGACCCACGAGAAGATAAAGCAAGAGGACCAAATGTCCTTGTCATCCTAGATTCCTAAAAGGCATCAATGAAAAGTCTCATCGATCTCTATATAATTTACTAAACCTCAATATAATTTTGCACATCAAAAGTATCAAATATCGAAGAAATCCTCAAATCATGCTACCATACCACCTCTGTCTCGACTCCCGAATTATCACGTTCAGAAGATGCGACCCTATCTCAAAATCCATTATATGAAAAATTTAATAAGCAATCTAATCCAGGATCCAAACTACATTTGAGGATACTAAAAATCATTCAAATCATACTTCACACCCATAATCCACAATTCATAAGCTTGTGTAGTTATAATCATACACCACATGAAGCAAGAGGACCAGATGTCCTTGTCATCCTAGATTCCTAAAAGGCATCAATGAAAATTCTCATCGATCTCTATATAATTTACTAAACCTCAATATAATTTTGCACAAAAAATGTATGAAATATCTCAGAGATCCTCAAATCGTTCTCCGATACCACCTCTGTCACGCATCCAGAATTATCACAATCAGAAGATGCGACCCTATCTTAAAATCCATTATATTAAAATTGAATCAGCAATCTAATCCAGGATCCAAACTACATTTGAGGGCACTAAAAATCTTTCAAGTCGTACTTCACACCCATAATCCACAATTCATAAGCCTGAGTAGTCATAATCATACACCACATCACTCGATAATTCAAAAAATCCAAAGCCTTTATAAGGGGAGACCTTCAGGAATACAAAATCCCCTACTTGAAATTCAATATCTCCTCATCTATTGCCAGCATAGTTCGTTTGGCGACTCCGATCAGTCGTTAGTCTTTTTTTTATATCTAAAATTTAAAAATTCGACTTCAATCCATTTTCTTTTTTGTTCCTCAAGTAGATTAAATGTGGATCTCATAGTTATCTTTTTTCAATTTGTTGAACGAGTTCATATTACACCTAGATAGAGGACATCAATATATTTGAGTCTTGCCCTTTTCTCATAACATTCAAATCATAATTTTCTTCCAATAATCATAATATCATTGTTGTAATGTTTATTATTAGGGCCTGCGTGTCTGTGATAATGATTTAATTACACGAGGAAGCACCACGGGAGCATGGAGGTGACAACGGAACTCACGAGAAGATGAAGCAAGAGGACCATATCTCATTGTCATCCTAGATTTCTAAAAGACATCAAAGAAAATTCTCATCGATCTCTATATAATTTACTAAACCTCAATATAATTTTGCACATAAAATATATGAAATATCTCAGAGATCCTCAAATCATACTCCAATACCACTTCTATCACGCCCCCCGAATTATCACATTCAAAAGGTGCGACCCTATCTCATAATCCATTATATTAAAATTTAATTAGTAATCTAATCCAGGATCCAACCTACATTTGAGGACACTAAAAATCATTCAAGTCATACTACACACCCATAATCTACAATTCATAAGCTTGTGTAGTTATAATCATACACCATATCACTCCATAATTCATAAAACCTAAAGCATTTGTAAGGGGAGACCTTTAGAAATACAAAATCTCCTAATTGAAATTCAATATCTCGTCTTCTATTGTCAGCATAATTCCTTTGATAACTCCGATTAGTCTGTAGCCTTTTTCTAATAACTCGAATCTTTTTAGTATTCTCTTGTAGTTAGTCTGGTGCTAACAACTTTCAATCGCCAACTTCCACCCAACATATAGGCTTTATGTACATTAGCGCATACAAAGTTTCATAAGCAGCCATTTGAATGCTCGAATGGTAACTATTATTATAAGTGAATTCACCAATAGACATATCTTTACCCCAATCACCTTTCCAATCCAAAATCTCCATAGGTAATCCTCTGAAATTTAAAAATTCAGCTTCAATCTCTTTTCTTCTTTATTCCTCAAGTAGATTAAATGTGGATCTCATAGTTATCCATTTTCAATTTGTTGAACAAGATCAAATTGCACCTAGATAGAGGACATTAATATCATTGAGTCTTGCACATTTCACATGACATTCAAATCATAATTTTCTTCCATTAATCATAATATCATTGATGTATTGATTATTATTAGGGCCTACGTGTTTGTGATAATGATTTAATTATACGAAGAAGCACCGTGAGATCAAGGAGGTGACAACGAGACCTTACATTACAAATAAGCCCTTACAAAATTTAAAAAAATAGAACCAATCCTCTTAATGACCTCAAACGATCCAATAAACCTTGGGCTTAACTTTTCTTTCTTCCAAAATCTTACAATGCCTTTGCAAGGGGAGACCCTCGAGGGCATATTATCGAATCAGACTCATCATGTAACGATGGCGATGACTTAACCGAGCATCATGTTTTGTCAAGTCCCTCGAGGCCATAATGTTTCGAAGGCCGAATAGGACGGGAATCACAAATTGTGATCGACAAGTGTTGCCTTTCGTTTCGAGTTTAGTATGATTGGTCGACCCGTGAGGTTACACTACGACACCGATTGGATTCTGATCCCCACTAGAGATCTACCGAGGGTCTCTGATTCACATATCAGAGGGAATTATGTGTTTCGCGAGAAAATAGTAAGAGTAGATTAAGATAAAAGTCCTTATCTTGATCGTTTACTTTATGCAAAATCTACATATTATTTATTTTTCTGCTACATCTTTTTATTTGTGAAAAGTATGTCACTTTCAAATCCCTTACATGACATACATAATGTCAATCGCCTCATTGCTTCAAATTATACGAATTGGCTCTGCAACCAGAGAATCGTTCTCATGACGGAGAAAATCGCATACATCCTTGACACAATGAAGCCCACTCCCAAGAAAG
This sequence comes from Musa beccarii, assembly GCA_024322285.1. Classification (NCBI taxonomy): domain Eukaryota; kingdom Viridiplantae; phylum Streptophyta; class Magnoliopsida; order Zingiberales; family Musaceae; genus Musa; species Musa beccarii. The sequence goes on along the minus strand of CM044401.1, from coordinate 5,966 downwards.
GGGCAAGTGAGGATGAGATCGCTCACTACGTGAAGTACTAAGACGATTCCACACTTGCTCAGTGTTACATATTGAGCTTCATAACTCCTGAGTTGCAAAGACAACATAAAAAGATGAATGTGATATCCATTCTCTTATATCTCCATAAATTGTTTGAGGAGCAGGGAAGGCCTCAATAATATGAGATACGCAAGACTCTTTCGCACCAGGATGACTTAGAGGACACCGGTTCAGAACCATGTCCTTAAGATGATTGACTGGATAAAGGAGCTCACGGATCTAGGAATGGTCCTAGAGGATAACACGCGTGTGGATCTTATGCTTTACCCTCCCAGACTCCTTTTCTCAGTTCATTATGAATTTTAACATGAACAAGCTTGAGGTGACTCTCCCTAAAATCTCTCATGCCTTGTCCTTCTTCCCCTTTTCCCCTCCCAGTCGATAAACCCACAACCACCCGTCCCAACCGACAACCCTCTCTCATACCTCCGCCCTCATCTCGTTGCAACTGATAGCAACTCACAACCACTTCCTAGTGTTTTAGAAATGATTAAATTTATCATGTCTTTTAAATTTAATATTTAGGAGTGTCTAATTTCACTTAAGTACGCACCTAGTGTCATGGGCATTTTAGCACTTTGGTGTCTTTTAGTGCTTGGCACCTTTGACTATATTAATCCTCACTAGATGATAAAGACTTATCTAATTTTGTGAGTTTAGGAATGTAAAAAACATCGATTAGTCAGCCCTCAAAAGCTCCTTCATGTCCAAGCTAAATAACCTTGATTGTCTTGTACCAACCACACTTGCAAGTCTTCTTTGTCTGAATAGTTAACAAGCATTGCATGTCAATCTAACTCAAAATTACAATTTACAAGAGGCTGGTGTGAAACCTTAATTCCCAACTTCATCACAATCTAATTCCTCCATCAGTTTTAGAGAGAGAGAATGAATTGAAAAGAACACAACACTCAACCATTTTCTAAAGCCACGTGAACCACAAGGCCGTAGTAGTGAGACCCAAATACAGATTTAGGGTTGGCATGAGCATCCATAAATAGAATAAGCAAAAGAAAAGTGGAGAACTATGCAATATTTCAAGAGATAAAGACACAATCATGAGACTATACAGTCCAATTAGATTTATTGCTATTGTTATGTGGATAGTGTTGCTTCTTTTTTTACAAAATAAACAAATATTACAATTTAAGATAAGGATAACTTTAAGTAGCACTAATTGAATAAGTTGGTAAATAATTCTTACAAATCGTACAAAAGCTTCTAATAACAAAAAAAATTACTAACAGCAAATTAGGAAACGGAAAACATGAAAGAACAAGACCTTGTAGAAGTCGTAACATCACCACCTATAAATGTGCTTACATAATTAGAAAATAGAATCATATAACAACAAATTGACAAACACATATTTTCTTCACATTTAAGACATCAGATATAAGTACATCCTTTTGTTAGAATTTAGCACCCTTCAGGTAGTATTCCAGCATTACACCACTATATGACGATGAGTGGAACATAAAATGACCTCAAAATTAATGCTAGTCAGGTTATAGGATGAACTGTTGCTAAAACAATGTTTGTGAACAAGTGTATGCAACCAAATGAGTAATTAATACTATCATATGTAACATAGTGGAAAATTTCAAGATCCATTTACATCATACTCTGAAAAGTCCCATTAATTTGTTGTTACCCAATTCCTCATGAAAGAGAAAGCCATACAATATAGTTGTTAAAAAGAAGAAAACAAAGAACAACTAAAATCACTCAAGTTCAAGACGTGATGCTTACCGCAAGACATAGTGTACACCTAAATCATCACCCACACCTGATTTTCCTGGCACTTGATGCCTACAAAAAAAAAATCAAAATCAAAATCAAAATCAGGACAAAAAACCAAAGAAAAAACACTAAGCCTAGATATAAACATTAAAAACACCCAAAATCTTATATACAAGAGTGGTTAAGGGTAAAATCTAGGGGGATCAAGAGAAGTTTCTTCCATAAGAAGAATCTGATTTTGGTCTTCCACTTCTTGGCGATAACAAGAAAGGTCCGATAGGGTCCCCTGCCGAGCCTTTTGGCGTTAGACAACATGATCCAACATGGCCCTTATTGAGCCATCATTGAGGTGCTCCTTGATGGGCCTGTTCCTTCTGGTGATGACGCATACATCTTGATCATACCCTAAACCAGGAGAGGAGCTGAGACAAAAGGTGGAAGAGGTAGGAGGTAGGAGGGAGGAGGATCGGGGAAGGGATGTCGTCGTTGTCGTTTCACTAAGGAAAATGTCATTCACCAAGGAAAATGTCGCAACGCCAAGAGCTTCTTGGAGGATCCAAAATAACCTAGATTGAAGATGAGGTGGTGGAGAGAGGATCCGGGATAGGAGATAGAATCTTCGAAGGGTGAAAGGAATCATCGGAAGAACCTAGGAATTCGATTTGGCTACTATTGAATATTGTCTACTAATCCACACAAAACAAAATCTACCGAGGAAAACGCCGCAGCCAAGAACTCCCCGGAGGAAGACACCGCCGTTGCTTCCGCTGTTCGCCGATGGAGAGGAAGACAACCGCTCGCCGAGGAAACGCCGCAGTCGCCGTTGGGGAGAAAGAGGGTCGCCGCTGGGGAGAGAGTCGGTGTGTTTAGGGCACGGGTGCGCGCGGGCGCTCGTTGTGAGGTCGGTAATGGGCGGGGTTTTGTGGTGTCACGATTCTTATTTCGTTCAAACTAGAGATCCAAAGTAACTTGACTCAGGTTTGACCCAATCGTAATTGAATCAGACCGGCGTCGGAGACGAGCCCTGCTTGGCCCAGATAAATATTACTAAAATAGAAAAGTAATTGAGATTTAAAACAATTAACACAGACCAATTGGCAATAATAAATGATCAAACAATTAGATAAATGCACATAATTGAATCAGGCCGATGCCTGAGCCGAGCCCTGCTTGGGCCCAAACGAGCGCATGGGCCACGCGCTCGCCCGTTCTCGAGATCATATATTCTATGGAAAAATAAATATTACTATCCACTTTCCAATAGAAAGCGCCTGAGTCATCACAGCCCCGATTCCATCGCAGTCAAATCTGGTTCATGACTTCTAAACAAAATGCAAAGACTGAAAACGAGGAAAGATCCTTTCAAGAATCGAAACGACAGGAAAACAAGGAAGACGTCGAGGCAAGAATCAACAAGAGAAAAGATACCTTCAAGAATCAAACTGGAAGGCAAGATTGAAGACCAAGCGAAGAAGAAAAATGGATCCGAAACAAGAGCGACCAAGAGCTAGGGCAAGATTGAAGGCGACAAAAAAAACCGATCAAGAATCAAAACTAGAGGACAAGATTGAATACGAACCGAAGCAATTGATCCGAAAAAACAGGGCCGTGAGCTGGGGGCTGACAAGAGCAAGAGAAACGCTCGAGGAGAAACCTTATAGCTTGCCAAGCGGCAAGGTGGAAGAGGGAGGGGGATGGAGGAGAGATTGGGGACGGGGGCTGCGAAGGCGAAGGAGGAAGAGGAGGAGAAAGAGAGAGATACCGGGTGGCGGAGACGCCGTTTCGGCGATGGAGAGAAAGACGCAGAAGTCGCTGTTCACCGAGGAAAACGCCGAAGCCAAGAACTCCCCGGAGGAAGACACCGCCGTTGCTTCCGCTGTTCGCCGATGGAGAGGAAGACAGCCGCTCGCCGAGGAAACGCCGTGGTCGTCGCTGGGGAGAAAGAGAGTCGCCGCGGGGGAAAGAGTTGCGGTGTTTAGGGCACGGGTGCGCCGGGCGTTCGTTGTGAGGTGGGTAATGGGCGGGTTTTTGCAGTATCACGATTATTATTTAGTTCAAACTAGAGATCCAAACTACCTCGACTCAGGTTGGATCCATTTGGAATTGAATTAGACCGGTGTCTGAGCAGAGGCCTGCTTGGGCCTCTGCTCAGACATGGGCCTCTCCAAACGAGCGCATGGGCCACGCGGTCGCCCGCGCTCCTCGCCATGACATCATATATTCTATGGAAAAATAAATATTACTAAAATAGAAAACTAATTGAGATTTAAAATAATTGACAAAGGCCACATTGGCAATAATAAATACTCAGACAATTACTCTGAATGATAAATGCTCATAATTGAATCACCGATGCCTGAGCCGAGCCCTGCTTGGGCCAAACGAGTTTTCGTGCTCGACATAATAAATTCTACGCACAAGTTTTTTATAAATATTACACACAAGTTTTTTATAAACACTGTAAGATGAGAATTATGTAATTATTTTAATGTTTTCAATGCCAAGCAATTATTAATTGATCTAGCATCGTAACCTGACTCAGTTTTGTTTTATGGTTAACAGTTAATTTAGTGTTTTAGCTGAGGGGCTCATCAACCAGACTGGGCATGCAGCAGGTTGTATAGGCCTATTATAGCTCAAGGATTCGGTCACCACGGGTGAAACTAACAATGTCAGATTTCAAGGGTTTGAGGATCAAATTTTTTTTTTTGGGTCTCTTTGTCGTCCGTCCTACTAGCGGTAAGCTCACTGGATGGTCGCCGTAAGCGTGCTTCATGGACCTATTTAACTTGAGTTAATGGGTATACGACCCGACCCAACTCGTTTTAAATCAATCTCAACCCAACCCCGATGACGGAGGAGTGGAGGCCGGGAGGGAGGAGTGCGTCGGCTGGCAGCGATGTCGGACTAGACCAAGCTGTTTGCCGGAACAAGATCCTTCCTATCGTGGCATGTAGAAGAACCCTTAGTCCGTCAGAATTCGCGTAATGGAGTAGAGCAAATCGGCAGCAGCATGCCGGTGCCCATCTCTGTCAAAAATGGTTCTCCCGATCTTTGTCTCGTACATGTGGTCGTACGTGAATCCATTGTAGGGCGTAATGCCAGCCTCCAGAAGCCCATCCTTGACCGTCGATTGCCACTGAAGCATCGGCGGCTCGAAGTATAACATCTTCTCCACCCAATGGTAGGACTGGTTCACTAACACCCCGTCCCAACTGACATCCCTCTTGTACTCGGGGCTAGCGTGCATGTAGAACTTTGCATTGAGGCAGCTCCCTCTCCCGAGCACCCGGGTGCGCTCGTTGATGACCCCGTCCTCGGAGAGGAAGCGTTGGGAGGGCGAGGCAAGCGAGGTGTCAGCCAGGTTCTGACTGAAGTATGCCATCTCTGTTATGTTTTTGTTTTCATACGGTGAGCCTCCTCTCTCCAGCAGCAGCATGTTGTACTTCTCCGATAGAGTTGCAGCCAGTGGGCAGCCTACCGTCCCACCGTCGACTATGATGTAGTCATAGTACGACACCGGCGGTGCCTACACTGCGTGCTTCACGAAGGTGTAGGTTGATGTTGCGGATCGATAACAATTCTCATCAAAGTCCTGCTCTATACCTTAACATATAAAGATCAGATTGGGTGGGAGTTACCATGCTCCGTGTAGTAGATTCGAAGGGCCACAACTAAGGGGCCCATCAGCGAGACCGAGCAAGCAGCAGGTTGTATGGGCCTATCATAGCTCTGGGTTCCGGTCACCACCAGTGAAAGTAACAAAGGGGATTTCAAAGGTTTGAGGACCAAAAAAAAATTTTGGGCCTCTTTGTCGTCCGTTTTGCTAGCGGTAAGTCCACTGAACGATCGTTGTAAGTGTGCTTCATGGACTTGTTCAACTCTGAGTTAATAGGTATACGACCCAGCCCAACTTGTTTTAAACCAATCTCAACTCGACCCCGATGACGGAGGAACGGCGGCCGGAAGGGAGGAGCGTGTCGACGGCTGGTGACAGTGTGGGGTTGGAACGAGCTAATTGAGGAGGAAGGTGGCCACAAGGGCAGGACGAGGAAGGGGAAGATTTGGGTTCGACATCGGTTTTATTAGGATTTTGTTCCTTCGCGGTCAGCTCCTTGCCCTTGCACGGATAGCATTCCCCTTCCTTCCGACCTTTCTTCCTT